>NQII01007123.1:0-150113 GCA_002778355.1 Clitarchus hookeri | reverse complement strand
ACGTTTCCTAAGAAAAGTTTTTATTCTTATGAAGTCGCTTTCCCAATTATTTCTGGATAAGGGAAAACTCAACGTCATTTTTAGCGTTCAGCTCCGGAATAGGGTAAATTAAGTTTAGCTCATCAGCTGTGACTTTGAGAGTGTGTATGGGAAATCAGGTGTTCCCTTTCATGGTAATCTTTTACTAGTGTTAAATTTTGAAGTAAACCGTGCATACATTTTCATTTATTAGCAAGGAATAATTGTTCAAAATACCAAATGTCTTTAGAAACAATTTTAACTAAAACACTATCATTATCAATGAATGAACAAGAAACGCGTTAAAAACAACCATTTTTCTGTCAGTGTAATTTCTAATGTACGGATGGGGTCTGTCGGTTCTACAGCTTTCGCATCCCCGCCTTTCCAGCATGCTGCTGCAGCTCCCACCATGAATAGATGGTATCTTAAACTAAGAAGGTCCTTTTTTTGGATTTGGAATGCTCGAATTAATAACTCGATTTCGAGTGTTTGAAAAACCTTACTATTAGTAATATGAAAGAATGTGGCATTATAGAAGATTATGCAAGTTCATATGCCAGTCCACCGATTTATTATCGCCAGATAAAAAAAAGTAGTATCTAGATTCGTATCCTATTCCCGTGATGGACGCGGTATTTCAACATCTTCAACAACATCACACAATATTTGCTTCTTTTGGGTAATTAGAAACATAATTTCTCTTTAAAAATCCATCTCCTATAGTAATATCGATTCCTTTTATACTATTATAAACATTTAAATGTATCCTATTCTGATATTTTGAAGGAAATGTTTGTGTTTCAAAAATCACACAACTTTAGCTCTTTAAATCCTCCCCCCCCCAACCCTTTTTTTGTAAAAAAAAAAAAACCGATGTAGACGTTCGACATCTTTAAATTTAGCGTAAGATGAGTATCACAATTTCCTGGCAATTTAGTAAAGCATTCTATTCTTACCCGTGTTCATTGCCGTCAGTATGGACCAACGCTTCTAGCATTATCTTTTTCGTAGTAATCAAATGACTTAGCAAGTACGTATTTATCTGAAATGGTTACAAGTACGTTTGTGATCAATAAAAAAAATATTACTTTCCTGAAACAGCATGTATTTTCACGTTAACATTCACTGGCATGCTTACACTAATATTGGCAAGGATTAGAAAATGTAGTTATCCAATGTAAAGTTTTATTAAATCGTAATTTTGCAATTGCAGATGTGTAAAGACCGTGCCATTTCGCGTAATAATACCATTCTAGACTTTAAGATCCTCTACACACTCCAACATAGGTCATTTGTTCATTGGTTGCTGTCGTAGTTACAACTCATTCTGCCGTTAGACTCGGCCAAGTGGAATTAAACCTTCCGAGGGCTAAAAGTTAACTATTGGTTCGGAGTCCTGAAGGGTGTGTTAGGTAATCCGAGATACAATAAAACACGTGAAGCTAACGTATTATTTTATTTCATCTAACATCTTACTGTATTGTAAAGTAAAATAACTAGCTATCTCGTTATGACAGAAATGTGTGTTTTATTTTAATACACATTTAAGGAAAGACTGGTGTAATAGTAATGCATTTATGTTAATCATAATTTCACTATAACCATATCGTAAAATATGTATTTGTTTTATGGTCAGTGGTACATCGGCTGTTCACGATTCCTTCCAACTTTTCTGAAGCCTTGCTAAAGTTCTTCTACTAAGATATTCCACCGCTTAATTTAACCAAGTACAGAATATTACACCAAAGGGACAACTTACAGGTTTCGTGCGCATCCAATGTAATATTACTTATCATAAGAACTATTCCTTTCTAGCAGTAACAACACACCTATTTCGTCCCTGTTTTTATTAATCTATACTTATATTGTAAATGCGAAAGTATGTTTGTTTGTTTGTTTATCTTTCTTTCACGTCGCAACGGAGCAACGGATTGAAGTGATTTTTTTCCACAGATATAGTTGGAGGGCCGGTAAGTGACATAGGATACTTTTTATCCTGATAAAATATCTCATTCCTTCAGAGAAATTGTTATTGGAAAATGAAAAAGTACACAAACGGAATAACAATGCAACGTCAACAATGACAAAGGCTACTCTTTATACAGATGCAGAGCACCAAACGACGATGGTAAGAAAGTCACTGTCAAGGCTCTCAGCAGGGCGTTCGTAACCTTAGAATATAACTGGGTTGTGTCATTTTCGCCCATTGCATGTGAAATATTTAATGCTCACATTAATATAGAAAGTTACAGCTCTGTCTACGCTATTAAATATGTATGCAAGTATATAAATAAAGGAAATGATCAGGCGATATTCTGTTTCATAAATGAAGGTGGGGTGCAGGCTGTTACTTAAGTACAGAACTTTCCAGCAGGGCGTTATGTCAGTAGCAACGAGGGAACGTGGTGGCTCCTTGGTTTGCCCTTACATGAGAGACATACACTGGAGAGTAAAAAAAACTGGTATATGCGTGCGTATGCAAATAACAGAGGTATGAAACCAATCAGAGTAACGCGATGCTGTCGGCAGCGCCTATATAAGACAACAAGCGCCTGGCAAAGTTTCTTGATTGGTTACTGCTGCTACAATGACAGGTTATCAAGATTTAAGTGAGTTTGAATGTGGTGTTATATTCGGCGCACGATAGATGGGACATAGCATCTTCGAGTTAGCGATAAAATTAGGATTTTCGCGTACTACCATTTCACGAGTGTACCGTGAATATCGGGAAGCAGGTAAAACCTAAAACCTTCGACATCGCTGCGGCCGGAAAAAGATCGTGAACGAACGGGACAAACGAAGACTGACGAGAATCGTTAAACGTGACAGACATGCAACCCTTTCTCAAATTGGCGCAGATTTCAATGCGTTGTGGATACATTCAGACATTAGTCGAGTCCATGCCACGTCGTCTTGCGGCACTTCTGCGTGCTCGCTGGGGCCCTACACGATATTAGGCAGGTGTACCAGTTTTTTTGGCTCTTCAGTGTACAACTGTTACTCTCCTTGCCGTGCACTTGGAAAACGGGCAGCGCGTTTACTTTAATGAGAACAACTTCAATGAAAGGGTCTCACCACCACCCAAGACCACAATAACAGCCTTTTTTCCAGCTTTGTCAGACCGATTCTTTCACAAAAACTTGGTTGTATGCCAAAGACCCGTGTTACTACACTTGGAACACTTCAATAAAGGAGTGGAAACGCCGCGTTCAAGGCACTCCTGTTGAAAATTGACCTGTATTAAAATCATCAGATGCCCTCGGTCGTGTGTACCCCGTCCATGTAACAAATTTTGAATGTTTCTGTTTGCGTATGCTGCTGCACCACATCTGGGGTCCGACAAGCCATAGAGATGGTCAGGAATGGTCAGGAATGCGCAACGTATAGAGAGGCATGTGAAGCTCTGCGTCTGTTACAGAATGATAATCATTGGGACGAAACCACGGAGGAAGCCGTGCAGTGCCGGTCACCAGCCAAAATCAGGGAACTATATGCAACCCTCATATCATCTTGCGGACTTAGCAATCTCCAACTGTTGTGGGATAAGTACAAAGAGTACATGGCGGAAGACATTTTGCAACGGCTACAGCAGACANAAGTCCCCCGTTACTACACTTGGAACACTTCAATAAAGGAAAGGAATTGCCGCGTTCAAGGCACGTCTGTTGAAAATTGGCTTGGAGTTAAATCATCAGATGCCCTCGGCCGTATGTACTCCATCCATGTAACCAAATATGAATGTTTCCTTTTGCGTATGCTGCTGCAACACGTCCAGGGTCCGACAAGCCATAGAGTGCTTAAAGCTGTCAATGGTCAGGAATGCGCAACGTATAGAGAGGCATGTGAAGCTCTGCGTCTGTTAGAGAATGATAATCATTGGGACGAAACCACGGAGGAAGCCGTGCAGTGCCGGTCACCAGCCAAAATCAGGGAACTATATGCAACCCTCATATCATCTTGCGGCCTTAGTAATCTCCAACTGTTGTGGGATAAGTACAAAGAGTACATGGCGGAATACATTTTGCAACGGCTACAGCAGACACACGCGGACATGACTTTTAATGAATACATTTATAATGAAGCCCTTGCAANTACATTTTGCAACGGCTACAGCAGACACACGCGGACATGACTTTTAATGAATACATTTATAATGAAGCCCTTGCAAAAATTGAAGATAAAATAATGACAATTGTGGGAAAAAAGTTAAGCTATTTCGGAATGATTAGCCCTCCACGATCAGACGCAAGTGACTTAAGTGACGAAAATGTTCGAGAGTTAAACTATGATGTCCCAGCGTTGCAGCAAGTGACCGAAATGGTACCCCGGTTATTACCGGAACAAAGACACGTGTTTGACCAAGTGTTACGTCAAGTGGAGTCAGGGAATGGTGCACTCNTTATTACCGGAACAAAGACACGTGTTTGACCAAGTGTTACGTCAAGTGGAGTCAGGGAATGGTGCACTCTTCTTTCCAGATGTCCCTGGTGGAACGGAAAAAATGTTTTTGTTAAATTTATTTTTGTCTCATATAAAAAAAGACAAAGAAATTGCTGTAGCCGTGGCTTCCTCCGGCATAGCCGCCACACTACTGAGCAGGGGCCGTACCGCGCATTCCATGTTAAAGTTGCCACTGAATCTTGCTCAGGAAGAGTCATCCATCTGCAATTTAAGTAAAAATAGCGCTCGGGGTACAATGCTGTGTTAATGTAAGTTGTTAGTGTGAGAAGAAAGCATAATGTCAAACAAAAAAGCGATAGAGGCCCTAAACCAAACTCTACAGAATATACGGAACAATACATACAATATGGAAGGAATGGTTGTGTTACTGGCTGATGACATCCGCCAAACTCTACCGGTGATTCAGAGGGGCAGACCTGGAGATGAAATGAAACCCTGCCTCAAGTCGGCAAGCTTATGGGTAAATGTCAAGAAATTCAGCTTGACGAAAAATATCAGAGTGCACCTCAATGACGCTGTTACATTACATTACGCTGATACGCTATTAAAAATTGGAGATAGGGGGTTAGAAACAGATGCCGAGGGCTTTGTGTCACTAACGGGGGATTTTAGTAATTTGGTGCAGAGTGATACGGAACTGATTGCTAGTGTTTACCCAGAACTGCATAGAAATATAAATTACGACCAGCGGCTATGTAAAAGAGCAATTCTAGCACCAAAAAATTACACCGTTAATAAAATTAAAACTAATATCTTGAAAGAGGTACAAGGAGAAACAACGGAGTATTTGTCAGTAGACACAGTCGTGGNCGTTCATGGACACAGAACAGAGCTCTTCATATCCTGTAGAGTTCCTGAATTCTCTAGAGTGGTCAGGTGTGCCTTCACATAAGCTCCAATTAAAATTAGGCGTTCCTGTCATGCTTATGCTAAATTTAGATACACCGCGATTGTGTAACGGGACGAGGCTTCACGTCACATAACTTGGGCGGAACACAATTGGTGCCACTATTCTAACAGGAGTAGGAAAGGGCGAGAACATAATCTTCCCCCGGATCCCTATAATCCCCACAGACCTCCCATTCCAATTCAAAATGTTGCAATTGCCGCTCAAGCTTAGTTTTGCTATAACCTGTAATGTTTCGCAAGCGCAAACATTACAGGAAGCGGGGGATGCACGTGGAAAACCCGTGCATCTCTCATGGCCAGCTCTATGTCGCATGTTCGCGAATGCCCAGTGCCCAAAATCTCCACATCTTACCGCTAGATGGAAAGATTTACAACATCGTGTACAGTAGCATCCTAAAATAGTTTTCTGTTCTGTGTTTATGATCAGTGTCTGTCTACTTACAAATACCGTTATTTCTCCCTATAAGTTTGTTACTATAACCACGCGAGCGAAGCCGTGGGTTAAAACTAGTATTAACCATAAATGAAATATTAAAGTTTAAAAATATAATTCAAGTAAACTTTAGGTTTAACTAAAAATAGGTTACTTTTATGATAGTCCAAGTAAAAAACACTTGTAATAATGGAATATTTAGGAAAACAACAAAATATCTCATACATCGGGCGATTTTTCAAAGGTTTCATTTAAAAAGTGTGGAGAAACCGCGAAATAGACTTTAGTTCTTTTTTACACACGACAGTCATAAAGAAAAATCGTCGCCAAGTTTGAGAAGTGTTCTATTGAAAGTAAGTCGTTGCGTACAACAGAATCTAAGAATAAGGCCGAGCAACACGTGGAGTATCTCGAATGGCCAGCGATTCACACAGAAGGATAGGCAAGGAAGAAGGAAGCGTGGAAGAGAGGGTACCTGAGACCATCGCCAGCCTTCGCTGAAGGAAGGAGCAGCGCGCAGAATGCTGAAACCAACCCGTGCAGAAAGCAGGATCCCAAGTCACCCGGAACTTTTGCTACTCAAAGTCACTCTTGTGGCATTTCTGTAGACCAAGAAAGTTCACAAAGTTCACGAGCTTTGTTAACAGAATCTTGAGCCTAACCGTTGTCACGGTAAGCCAATGCTGATAACATATATTTTCAAGTCATATATTTTTTTTGTTTACCTGATAAAGTTACGTGGTTTTAAAGTCAAACTCTAGCGAAGGAAAAATACTAACTTCATTAAACTGGAATTCGGATCACACCAACTTGTTAAATTTTAGAAACGTGCCATGCAAATAACTTTAAAACAACGAATATTCACAATAAGTTTGTAAACATTTTTCGTTTCACTGACATGCAACCCACACAGGGAAAGGTTTGTATCTAGACAACAAAATACTTTTTTGTATAGCACCAAAAATATATTTAGTTTCACCAACAAAATATTTTGTTGAGAAAACAAAACTTGAAGGCAACAATATTAGTTTTGTTCGTCTAACAAAGTAATTGCTTCTGTCGCGCCAAAAGGATGTTAGACTGCCAACAAAATAATTAGTTGAATCAAAAGCATAAATTTGTTTGCCCACTGATTTCATTGCCTTCCTTCAAAAATACAGTTCGAGAGTTTATTTGTACATAATTTGTGTGGCAATTAGGATAAAAAAAACAGTGTTTTTGTTAGTGCATTTATCGATAGTTAATATTGGCATAAATATCCAAATAAAGCAAGTTTAAAAAGAATATAAAAATTAATGCTGTAAAACTTGAAATATTTATTTACGCGCGTTGCCCAGTATTTTAAATGTATGTATTTAAAATCACTACTGCTTCAACACAATTCACTTTAGTTAAGATCTCTCAGAACCCCGTTGGTTAAGATGCGGTGGTGATGTAGTGGTCAAACTACTCGCCTCCCACCAAAAGGGAACCGTGTTCGATTCCAGAATTTCGCATGTGGGAATCGTGCCTGACGATGCTACTGTCGGCGGGTTTTCTCGGGATGTCCAGTTTTCCCCACCCGTGCATTCGAACGTTGCTCCATACTCACCTCGCTTCACCCCAACCGCTCTTAAAACCTCGTTGTTAAGAGCCGCCGAAATCTCTCCACTCCACACAGTCGGGCGTTCAACATTTTTTAGATTAACCGGAAACTTTTTAATCTACATAAACAAAAATTTAATTGCACCAACCAAATCATAGTTTGGGACAACGAAGAAAGAATTAAATAATTTACTTTGAACAACAAAATATTTCATTTTCCCTATACAAATATTAGGTTTAGATGCGCCTAACAAACTTTGTTTAATTGAAAACAATCTTTCCCTTTCAGTGCATGATTCAGTGTAGAGTCATCAGTAGGGACACGTAACTTTAACGAAAAATAGTGCCACACACACAAAATTATAAACTCCTACGTGCACGGCTGTAGTTTTCTTTTTCTTATTGGACACATATTTTTGTCATGGTATTTGCCTGGAACAATCATTATCACATTACTACAGTACTGAACTTCTTTATTTCCCCTGCAGGAACGTAAGAAGCCTAAAAGTTAAAAAACCTTCCAACTGCGGAAGGAGATTTGAACGTGTTATGAAATACGACGTACAATAAGTTTTCGCGAAGATCGAGTGTACGTATTTATCAGTTTCGCAATGGTGAGCTCCTCAGTACGATGACACTCTGACTGTGTTTATGAGGCTCCTTAGAAGTACGAAGTTCCAAGTTTGAATCCGAGGTTACCCAAGGATATTTTCCAGTTTTATAAGATTGTTGGATTAGTAGTGAGTAAGCCAACCCCGGTTTGTTGCCCGCATAACTAGGGCTTTAACTACGTTGATGCTTTTCAGACGAAACTATAAGTCGTGTTCCCACTAATTTTTACTTTTAAATCCAACATACTACTAAATAAACCGGAATGGCACTTTCAAAATATTATGTGTTCTATAAATATTATTTGTAGCCCTCCAGCTTCGTTGAAAACTGATTTTATATTCTTCGTTACCTTGAATCAAACAACCCGTACACAGCGAAAATACTATGAAAGCCTTCACTGAACGATACTACAATACTTTTTCTTTACGAATAAAATGATATGA
Source organism: Clitarchus hookeri (assembly GCA_002778355.1). Taxonomy (NCBI): domain Eukaryota; kingdom Metazoa; phylum Arthropoda; class Insecta; order Phasmatodea; family Phasmatidae; genus Clitarchus; species Clitarchus hookeri. The sequence continues at coordinate 141,650 of NQII01007123.1, read as the reverse complement.
CCGCTGCTTATGAGGTCCCATAAGTACATGCAGCACGACGAGGACACGAGTACAGAGCCATGCACGTAGTGGCGATAACGTTCTTGACGCGCGTGGCAGTGTCGTCCTTATCGCTCCCGTGCTTCTCGGCCTGAAATGCGGGAAACATCTCCAGGTAGGCTGAAGGTAATTCGCGTGTTAGGAGCTTGGAAACGCGGGAGCCGTAAGGACGACCCAGGCTCGCGCATCGGCACCTTATCGCCTCTACGCGGAAGGCGCTGTACTGGCGTGCAGTCAATGCGTCGGCAATGCGCCTCTTTGGGATTTTCAGTGACGACGCTTACATTTTATGACACAGTTTAAAGATAAAGATATGCTATACCTCCCTGCACAACTTTGAAATATTCTCTGGCTTCATATTCATACCTAACATAGAATGCGATACACAAGTTTGATCCATTTTTTCTAGAAAACTACCTTTTGAAACCGATTGACCAACTGAATCTTGTAAACGGTGTTTTAAATACTATTCGTAATCATATGGCTTATAAAAAATTCAGATTCTTTTAAATATGGTTTTTACCAAAACTCTGCAGATGATTTGCCGGGCTAAATATGCATGAAAGTTGATAAAAAATATATATTTTTTACAATCCTGTATATGATTTCAAAGACAAGACACCTGTACCTTTGCTCCATTTAATCAAAGTGTTTTGCTGAATTATCTTGAGAATTATCATACCGTTTACTGTAGGAAAATTTTTCTCCTGCGCAAAGTAGGAGAATGAAATTCTGTATGTTTTTTCTCTTGTTTCTGTACAGATTACTTTGAAACTTCCTTCACTAATGTAATTATCATGTATAGGGGCATAATATATCACCTTCTTGAAAGTGAAGTGATTTCTTTTTCATAGCACAATTGGCAGAGTCTACCTGACCAAATAGTTATACAAAAACATGAGGATCAAAGATACGACGGAATAGATTAATCTTAAATTTTAGGGAACGTTAAATCCGGTTTTGGTTGAATCGCTATCTGAAAAAGATGCAAAAAATTCCATCAAGGCGTATATCATACTGTCCATCTTGTTGGACCTGGTGGTCGGAGGTGAAGCGTTTCCACTCAGTTTACAGACTGAAAAATGCTAGTATCTTAGGGGAAACTCGCTTAAAGACTACTATATATTTGACCTCATCAATTGCACCTCTACACTTACGAACTGACAACATTGTTCCTTTTACCGTCAAGTTTAGTGAATGGGCTGAGCAATGCACATATAGAGCTCTTTTTTCATATGTTTAATAATATTGCTTATTCGTCAATGACAGGAAATATCCAGCAGCGTAATGGTATGTATGTTAGGATAGCCAAAGAGTGCAGTGTCCAAGCCAGCAACCGAGGGAAGTGGTGATATAAGGATGGTTGTTGTAGCCAATAAAACACCCTCGAAGGGTAGCCAACAGCTCCTCAGTGTTGGTGTCATGCAGTCAGAGGTGGGTAAGGTGGCCGCAATTAAGCTCGCCCCTTATAATGAACAGACTCCTTGGCGGGAATACCAGGACCAGTGTGAAACAGTTGCCATCCTCAATGGCTGGTCAACGAACAATGGGCATACTACCTCACGGCTGTACTGAGAGGCCCCGCAGTGAGTATACTACAGTCTCTGCCAGGGCTACATCAACTTCAGCACCCCATACTGGCTTCGGCCTTGGAGCTTCGTTTCTGTGACCGACACCTGAGACACGCTCACCATGACCAACTGCGAAGCCACACCCAGTAACCAGGGGAGCCCCTGCGCAGATATGGCAGGTTATCAAACGGCTATCCCACCTGTCTCTGGGGAGGTGCACCGAGCAGCCCATGACGTCATTTAGATATATTTCTTCGTGGATACTATTATTGGTGTGGATGTTGGCCGAGAGGCACGCCTGGCAGCGCCCGGCAATGTGCTAGAATGTCCTGGCTCGAGCATTGGAAGTGGAATTGACGAAGAAGGAGCCGACACCACGGTATGAATTCAGGCAGCTACACTGTGCCACTAAAATGACGTAGATCGCATAATGGACATTTTTAAGAAGTTGGAGGCAACCACGGCAGATATCGCCACAACAATCTGTGCAAGGGTATCCCGCTTTCGTCCACCTAAGCGTCGGGAATTTTGGGAGTGTGGCTGAACAGAAAATTTGAAAGCCCACTGCCTTGGAAAGAAATGCACGACCCTATAGCTAGAAATAAATGCGACCGAGGTAGTTTTGAAGAGTTTGGAGTCAGTGGTGCGAGAACTCCTGAATGGCGTACAGGCAGCGAAACCTGTTCTTTGTCGACGTAGGGGCCAAGAATGTTGAGGTTGTATAAAGGAAGGACATTTCTAAAATCGGTATCCAGGGATGAAATCTGAATTAAATCGTCGGAAAACGGGCCAGCTGACAGCTTCGCCAAAAATTAAATCTGGCAGGAACAGTAGGTTATAATAATCATATCCACATTTCAACCATAACTACTGACAACAACAACATCAGGAAATGAAGAAAGATCGCTACCTAGCGGTATGAAAGGCGATGATATAGGAGACGAACTGCCTTGAAATACTCTCCACGGATATTGTAGACTGGAGGAGAGAAGTCCAGATAAGAAATGTAGTTGTCAGTACACGTCTTCAGGGGAAGGAAGCCGGTCAGAAAGGATCAGAAAAAGAATATACCGCAGTTTCAGCTAGCACAAGAGCTATTTTCGACATGATCCGAGAGTGCCGATGGAGATATTCCGAGAAGGAAAGTTATAGTGCAGATGTATGACACTAAACACCCTTAAGGCTACAGGTCATGATATAAGGGAAGTTGGGAATTTTGAAAGCAATTCAGAGATACTTCCTTCCATACTCGTCCTCTAGGTTCTCTGGATAAAACGTTGATGGTGGTCCATGTCAGCCGAGTGGCACTCTACGAATGTTCGAATGTTGCAGAGTCTGTTCGAACAGGCTTCGGGAGGGGGCAGTATGATTTGTTGCCCCTCTGCATCGTTTCACTTGCCAGCCCATCGGGCGTGCGAAGCGCAGTGCTCCAAGGGTATCACTAGTAAATGGAGAAGCGCTTGCAGAGTTACAAACGAAGTGCTGCATAACGCTGACATGTCCCGCGACATGGCTATCGGGACTGTCGCCTTTTCCCGTCCTTGGAAGGTTGAATGTCTTCGGTAGTCTCTGCGCGAATCATCTGGTCATCATTCCACCTTCACCTATGCATGATGCGAGGTGCAAAGAACCTTCTGGGCCAGGTAAGCTCAGCTATATAAACTGAGGCGTGCCTCTGTGTCGAGAGTCAAGAATCGGGTGCACATTGGTACGCACAATCCGCGTTAGGTATATCTTGTCACGCAGCACAGAGTACCTGAGACCGCCACTACACGAATGTACGCGCACATTGAATGGCAGTATTCGCAAGCAGTATAGACACATTCGGCATGATGAACACTCGTTCTGAATCAAATTCTTATGTAGAAATGGAAAATTTTATAACTACTTTATTATATCCACAGAATAAAAAAGGCATTTTAGCGTAGACAATGTACGGAAAAGAGAACTACTCTCGGAGAGTTTGCCATAACATGAGAATTGTCGGATGCAAGATTAAAAATCTACTATCGTCTTATCAGGTGCCAACTTGAGGAAGTGCTGAGCATTATTGAAGTAGACATAAGATAAATGTCGCCACCTTTTTACGCTTGCAAATCAAACGCACAAAAACACCAGACTGCGCGCAGCAAACTACGTAGGGCCTGCGCTCCGCCTCAGCGTACGGCTTGCAACCTAAACTTACTGTTCGCATTTTCCTGCACTGCGCTGCGCTACGTCGACCTGCGGAACTACGTTCCAATATGCGATCTGCCTTATCACTTGCGCGCTTCTCAGCTTCCGACTCACAAAACAGCTCCATATAGGTAGCACCCTTAAATGCTGCAAAGACGGGGAACTAACTTCCCTATGTCGCTGCCATTTTAATGGAAACATGCTAACAAGTGTCTGCTGAAATAAGTGCACTTACAAACATAATTTTTTTTAAAATTTAGTTTATAAAGTGCATAATGAACCGCGGGAAGAATCAGCTGTGAATTGCGATACGTGGTCTATGCGGTAGAGGATGCTATGGTGTTGTTCCAGGTTCCAATTTTAGAGAGGTGATGAACATGTGAGCTCTTTTTAAATGCTGCCCACCTATTAGCATATTGGCATAAAGAGAGAACGTTTAAATTGCAAATGACCACAATTAAAAGCGATGTTCTAATATGTGAAAAATATTCTGTTAAGATTTTAATTAACTACTGGGCATTTTTATTTTGTGGAAGAAACAGTTCCGATACAAATCGTTATACAATTTTACTCGTTTACTCTAGTTATTTAAAAGTTGGTATATTTATTTTTAAAGATACCCATCCGAGTCATATGGTTTGTCTGAAAGATTTATTGACAAAAACAGTTTTCATGTAATATTCATTTTCTGTTTCAAGTAGTAATGTTTTTAACTAATTAATTTAATAAACTGCTATTATTTCCAATATGAATAAATCTCATGCATGTCCACAACTCCATCTGAGTTTCAGCACACACTGTCAACTTGTGGTTCTTTATACTTCCAGGTTTACATTTCATTGGGAGGGGAGATGAAAAGTACGGGATGCGGATGTCCTATTTATCGCATGAAGTAACCGATTTCATAAAAGCGGTGTTCGCGGACGGAAAGTGAGCAGTTAGTATGCGAATGCTTGAACTTTAATTTTATTACCTCAGAAAACCAGGCACACGGGCTGAGATACACCATTTCATTACTTTTTTTTTTTTTTTGCTGGCAGGAAGCGCTCGTCTGTTTGGCTGAAACGGCTAATGTTTGCTCTACTCTCTCTCTTCCCTTATAAACCCCCGCCCCAATTACCGGTTAAGGAAAATAGGTTCCTGCACATAACTTCGTTTGCCCTTATTTTATTTTACTACCCGGTGGCTGATAAATTCTGCCTTAAATGTGTGCGATAGTGTTACTCAGAGAGATCGCGCTCGTCAGTAAGTCACGGAAGAAAATAAACGTTATCAAGTCCGTCAAGATGTCACTAAACGGATTTAACAAGTTGGAGCAAGTTTCTCCGGAATAAGTATTTGTTATTGTCAATTGCTATCGAAAATACCGCAAGTTTGTAATCTAGTGGCTGCAATTACGAATAATAATTAAAGACCTTTCATATCACTAAACTTGCGAATGTAAGAAAAGTCTTTACCAACATATGGAACAATTACTAAGTTACATGTAATTTAACAGATGGTTAGCAGATCTCGTAGTTCTCCTCGATGAAATCATGAAAACTGCATTCTGTTTGCGTTTTAAAATTAGTGAATATTATTATTTTTTCTTTTCTTTCAAGCCTATGACACAGCTTGGTCAAAATAATTTTAAATAAAGTATTACAACAAAACCGCTTTCACTCACGTGTAAGAAGAATAAAAATGTAATTGATCGTGTACGAAAGAAATATCACTATAAATAGTACTAAGGACTGTTTCTTGTTTATACACTTAGGTTTAAAGGGAATAATATGTTATCATAAACATAATCTATTTATACAAGTACAAGAGTTAGATTTATGTAGTCTCTTGGCTGTTTGGGGTTTCCTTATCATTACTGTAACACAACACTTTGCACACAAGGTGTCCCCTAGTACGGCATGGACGAGATGAATGGAAGCTGGCGGTAACTCGAGACACGTTGCTCTACTCAAACCTGTCGATTTCTAGCAGCTTGGATGAAGGGAGAGGATAGATTAACTGGAGATTGAGCTGTTTAGGCGTTAAAATGAGGTGGAGGTGGGTAGGTATTACGCCGTAAAAGCCCTCTCACTTTACGCATCATCCGTCCGAAAAATTTTCCATTCCGCCGAGGCAAGGGTTTGAAAAGAGGAGACCTAGTTAGTTACTAATAATGAAGCCATTATATCGAAAATACTCCATTACTTACCAAGCGATTCACAGTTTACAATTTTCCTTGGCATTTAAAAACAAATTAAATTTATTATTTATGGTTATCGTTAACTACTAGAATATGATTTTAAAAAATTTTATCCAGCTCTTCTGTACGTATTTTGAAATAAAGTAAACAACAGTACTGCTAATAACCATGCAGAGACTTTGCAACGCATAGAATATTGATCAGTCCATTTCATCACCCATCACAAATTAATGAATTGATTTCGAAATCAACATCTTCATAATGGAACAAAATAAGCAATTTAAATTCATATCCTTGTTTTTGTCATCACGGCTGATGTCATATAGGAAATATGAGGTGGGGATGAAAGAACGAAACAGTGATCGTGCAACATGCTGCCTGATAAAAGAACACACTTACCATATATTGAAGCGCATTGCACACGCTATACATGGTGGCGAAATACGTCCAGCTAGATGTTCCAACTTCCCACGGGAATTTCCTGCAAAAATATATAAGTTTAACGTTTCTCTACTTTTGACAGCCCTTCTGATTACGGGGTTTTTTGTGTGCAAAGGCGTCCACAAGATTGACAAGGAACAAAACTCACCCTCATTTAGAGCCANGATTGACAAGGAACAAAACTCACCCTCATTTAGAGCCATGTGTGAATCTGGGAGGGGCTGCCAGATGTTTGAAGCGGGTTTGAAGACGTTTCCTAGGGATGTTCCAAAAGTGATGCACTAGGTTGAGAGGTAGGTTTTTACCGAGACGTCACCTCTACCACCGTACATTATCTCTCAGGTGCCACTATCCAGAGACAGAAATTCGGGAATTGGTAGAAGACAGATACTGTAAGAATGCACACAGTCTTCTTCAGTGATGCGTGATAAAAATGCCATCTTCCAGAACATGTAGCGCCCTACCACCTTTCTGCACCGTACTTCGCCAATAAAAACTATTGCGTGGATGTTATTCAATTTCCTTTATCTTATAACTGGTACACTCAGTAGAAATACATNACTATTGCGTGGATGTTATTCAATTTCCTTTATCTTATAACTGGTACACTCAGTAGAAATACATGAAGAGATGGCGTCATTGCTTGGTTAAAAGCTAGACGAACAAAGTTATAAGAGTTTCACTTGCAATATTGACATTGCATCCGACATGCTCTAAAGGACTCCTGTGTCAGTAGTAGTCGATTATTTCTTTTCCAAGTCCAATTCTGTGATTTAAGCAGGATTGGGAGATTTGAATAAGGTAAAAATTTTGTCTTAATATGTTCATGACTGAGCTATTTAAGCTTCCGTGCCTCTAAGTCTCTAAGTCATATATATATACATATAACTTTTCAAAACACATTTAGGCTTCACCTCACTGTCCTCTGGAAATGCTAGCCTCATTTACGCCTGTATTGTTTACTTTCTCAATTAGTAGCCATTCTATTCTCTACCACTTTTTTATATTTTCTTTTCCAGTTTTGTGAATAAGGCGCATTTATCTAGTGCATTTATAATCTCCCTTCGCGAAAGTAACTGAAGCGTGCTGCTGATAAGAGCCTTATCAATTCCCAAATGAGTTCGCAGTTTTTTTTCCCGGTCCCTGTTTATTGACAAACAGCATACAAACTCACGGGCGTACACACGAGGGAGGGTGTGCGCAAAATTATGTCATCTGCGATCGAATGAAGGGAGTTTACGGGATGTTCCTTTTGGTATAGAGCGTCGTTGAAGAAGTAACGGTCGCCATTCATCTCGTGGGAAAACACGCTGTGGTCGAGACCGCCTGCTGTTCACGAGGGCTTCTCGTGGGTGGCACACCCGTGTGCAGCGTTTCTGTGTTAAACTCGGTTCGCGATGGAAAACCAGTGCACGATAACGTGCACGCGTGAAGGAAAACAACTGGTCGCCACGACAATCATGTACTCGTTCTCGTTCAGCCAGATATATTCACAACCTGAAAATTGGCTCCTTGGCGGAATAAGGTTATTTAGCTCGCATTTCGTAAAGTTCTCAGCTAATTAAATCTTTGCAATAAAAATATGTAGGAATTAGATCATTTAATTGTATTCGTTTTGGTAAGCATTTAGTTGTAAAACAAAGTGGTAAAAATAATCGCCGAAGGCTAACCAGAACTATTTTCATTCCTACAGTAAACCTTAATTAAGTNGTGGTAAAAATAATCGCCGAAGGCTAACCAGAACTATTTTCATTCCTACAGTAAACCTTAATTAAGTTTTTACGTCGAGCGGCTTAAAAAACTTAATACAAAGCAAACAATTTCTAATGCGTACACTTCGTGTTAATTATGGTTCCGGTATATTTTCATGAATTTAATATCATATTACGCATGACTTTTAATATTCGGACGTATAAATGAAGGTAACCCTTTACGTCTAATGTAAGTAAACTTTCACTGTGCTTTTTTCAGCAATTAGAGTACTTATTTCACTTACACCAAAACTATCGTTGCACGACTTGGAAGAATAAGTGTGATCGTTAGCATTAATTTTCTTGCAATTAAAAGTTCCCTGTAGATAATTAAACTGCAATGCGCTTTAGGATACCAGAAAAACGGAAAATTTGTTTTTTCCTTTGTTTCTTGGAAGATCGTATAAGTTGAGACTTCTAATGCACGCTATCGGTGATACATTTTCGCTAATTCCTACGCGTCTGCATTTTGGGGTCGCTTCCCATACGACACATAGACCCCTACTCGACTAACTCTCATGTTGTATTTTCGAATGAAGGCGATCAAGTGAGTGGCCATAAAAATATTTTATATAGTTGATTCAACTAAACTTTTTTGACAGTCTAATTTATTTCGGCCCCAAAGCAGAGATTCTGCTTATTCAAGCGCGCATTTTATTTGACGCCAAAAATCATTTTCCTTTGCTTTTCAAGTTTTGTTTACCTGACAAAATATATTTTTGGGAAAACTAAATGTAATTGTAGCCCTGTAGAAACAAATATTTCGTTGGCTCGAATAATCCTTTCTCTCGGTGTGCGTGGACCTTTTAACACAACCAGCACATGTTAGGATTACTTTCTTACTTTTGGCCACCAAAACAGTTTAACGTTTGCTGATGTATTTTCGATATTTCAAAATAACAATTTGAAGAAACCAATGTAATTTTTCAAACGTTCTTTAAGTTTAATTCGCAATCAAAAATTAAAAATAAAGGAAAGTGTTCCGACAGAGATTTTAACTCAGGGTCAAAACTGCGCGTCTCCCTACATTTAGGCCTAGGTGCTAATCACCACGCCGGTAGAACAGCAAAATAATCTGATATGTTCTGGAGCATGTAGCTTAGAGTTGGATTTAGTGAAGAGATTTGGGCTGCTCTTAACATAGAGGTCTTGAGAGCCGACATAGGATTGGAGCTGTGAAGTGGGTAAATAATCTCGGCCGTTACCCACTTGTGAAGTCATGACCATCAAAATATCTGGTTTTAACCCCAAAATCAGGTCAGTAATTAAATATTAACCCCCAAAATCATCTTTTTTCACACAAAATATCGTAAAAAATATTGGAAAACTTTTCTAAAAAATTATAATTATTTAAAATTTATATCAAATAAATAATGAAAATTTTTAAATTCGGANCCACCCAAAATCATTTAGGGAAAAGTCCTCGCTAATTACCCACCATAGGCCCACTACAGTAGATCGAGGCCCAGCACTACCACTAGACTTCGATAGTTATTTAGAGATGACATTGCATTGCTCGCTCGTGAACGGCTGTCGGTCACATGACAACACACCCTCTGTAGATAAATATGTGACGAAATTAATGCGACGTCATAGTTTTATTCTTACGTAAGGGGTGAAATATAGCTCTCTTCAACAGAACTTCTTTGCATTCAATCTGGTCAGTTATTTAATCTTCAGCTATTCCATTACAACAGTTCGCGGGGTATTATCGATCGTGTTGTTAATTACACATATATTTGTTCCTGCCAAAGTGAAAATTATTCACAAATTTCAAGTATCTGTTGGAATAAGCGAGCTACTGACATGTAGAGAATAAGATGAAATGTTGTTTTCATAGATTGTCTGCGACCGGCGTCCCAACTTCGTAGTTGGTTGTACCATCGCTTACACCAGCTGGACTACCTGTTGTCGACGATGCCATTCGCAAACAATTATAGATAGGCCTTTGAAACTTGGAATACACAAGACCAGCACAATCAGAATGGACTTATTAAATCATACTTTGTTGGAGGCCCTTTTATAAGCATAGTTGGCACCATTTTTTAACCACTGTCGATACAGCCAATAAACTCAATACTTCAACATAAACATGTCGCATTAGGCGAGAAGTGCTTTTATAAGTACAGGTTACTACATTGTAAATATAATTTATCTAAATTATTGTTAAACTTAGTTTGCTGTTATCAATTCAGTTCAGTGAGGAAAAAACCCCATTCAACATATTTTATACTAAATATAGAGTATATTGCCAACAACACATTTATCTCAAATAGGCCGTACACAAACCATACCAAAATACAGACTGTCCATAAAACATTTCATACCAAACGACCATACAAGCCATACAGACCATAGAGTCAAACCAACCAACTGTACAAAAACCTATAACAAACGACAATATACCAACAATACCAGCCATATCAAATGGCAATTCCATTGAAGAATGAACCGCCCCTAACAACAAAACCTACCGAACATTCCATCCATACTGACCAATCATATCAGCCAACCATATCAAAAGATCATACCAACACACCTCAAAAAGAAACTCAAAAAGAAACCTCGCCAATCATCGTGGCTGACATAAACATGCCAAACAACAATATCGGGGAACTGGCAAGACCCATTGACATGATCAACCATCAAGGCCGACCAAACAAACTAACAATACTGACAACCCTACAGACAATCTATATCACATGACCATATCAAATGGTCATACCAACTCATACCAACTGAACTTATCAAATGTATATACCAATCAACATAACCAACAATACAAACTGCCCATACCTGATGCCCACACCAAACACCATACCAACAAGGCCAACCATAAATCAAGTCTGAATGGACAAACAAACTGATAAAGCTAACCAACTGACAAGACCAATAGAAAATTCCAACCAAACAATTCCAGAAAACAATACCAAATTACCATATGAAACGACGATAACAGAAAACCATACGAAATCACCATCCCAGCCGACCAGCCTAACAGCCACCAACACCATCCAACCAAACCAACCGACCATAAAAACTGCCTGTACCAGACTACTATTCGAATTAACCACACTAGCAATCTATACGAATTGATACAACCAGCTAACCATACAAACCAACACTACAAACTGATCATACTAGCAAGTCACAGTAACTGACCACACCAGGCATCCATACGAACCGGCCAAACGAGCCAACAATACAAGCAAAAATAGTCCCAAAAATACGAACTGGCCATGCAAGTCAGCCATACCAGGAAACCCTGCGAGTCAACCATACCAAACATTTATGATGACCAACCAACTGCACCAGCCGATGAGCCTAATGACCTTTAAGAATAGCCAACCAGCCCATTCACACACACCGACCAACAAAACAGTGCAACCATACCAACCAACCATACCAAAGGACCATACTAGTCAACCAGGAATACATACCAGTCATACAGGCTGACTCCGCCTAAGACTGAATTCACCCAGGACTGAGCCCTGTTGAGACTGACTGCTGTCGGGACTGACTCATGTCAAGACTGATTCTTGCCGAGATTGACTCCTAGCAAAACAGCACTAGCTAAACTTATTAGAACAATGGACATGAACGACCAACACAAACGATCAGGCCAACCCACCACACCAACCAGCAAAACCAAACGACCATACCAACAAATGATGTTACTTCATCTTTGAAACACGTCGCATAATACGGAACTTACTGCAAGTACCTTTGAGGAAATCTCCGCAAGATGCATCGTGCATCACGAACCAAAACGTGCAGTATTTCGTAAAACACCTCAACCATCGTGATCATGTAGCAAATTGAGTCACGATTTTCAAAACACAATGAATTATGTCACGAGCCACATCGCGTAACAAGGTTTGAGAAATGAAAATTGCCTTAAAACATACAATGGCCTATTTCGCAAACCAAGGCCTAAGCTACGAAATATACCTCAAGTATTAGGTGGGTCATGTCGCGAACCAACATTTGAGCTGCGAAAAAAAGCTCAAATCATGTCACGAGCCATTTCGTGAACAATGCCTGAGCCACGAAAAATGTCTTAAAGCATGTCAGGAGCCATTTTGCGAATCAAGGCCCAAGACACAAAAAATGCCTCGAATCTTGTCGTGAGCCATTTCACATATCAAGACACGAGCTACGAAAAATACCTCAAAAGCATATCTTGCAACAAGACACTACCTATAAAAATGCCTCAAAGCATATCACGATCAGTTCACGTTATGCCTACAGTAGACCACCGAGCAAAGACGAGCCTTTAAGCAGTTTAGTCAATGTTAGTTATGGTGTAGGAGGTCAGTTAGACTGCCCGAGAAGTCCAAGGCACTTCCCGATGGGGAAGCACGAGTTCGAGTCCTGCAAATAACGAAATATGCTATGAAATCTAAAAGTTATTATATGAAATTTGCATTAAAATGTTATTATAGTAAACATAGCTGGCTAAAGTTACGAAGCAAATCGCATGTACAGTAACATGTCACGAAGCACTTATCAAATCACAACACCTTTTAAGGTGTCTGCGTAGCTATGCTTCTTCACATAACACATGACACATGCTCTTTAACTAGCTATTTCAAACAAAATCTTGAGCCAGATGGCTGGATGACAGAGAACACTCCTTTCACACAGCATACGCATGAGCATCGCCCATGACCATCGATGTTGTATCCTCTGATCGGGCTTGAACTGATGATGACACACTAACCAACAACTTCGATGCCCAGCTGCAAATTTCCCGTTCGCGTGGCATTTTGCAAATCATATCGCGCACCACTCTACTACCGTACGAATTCGCCTTCTCGAATCACTTATGAAACACATCGCAAACAATCAATCTAGTTGTTGAAACATTTCCTGTGCTGCTATAGTATGGAGCCTAGCTTATTATAATAGAAACCGTTAAGCCAAAAATTAAATTAAAAACATGGGAGCACATGACCATGTAGAATGTTCACGCGTATTGGGTCATTGATAACTGGAAAATATACACATAACTTTACCCATGCATAACCATATGTGATATGTTTTAATTTTCTTTTAAGCATATATACAGGATGAGTATAGAAGAATACCCCAACTTTCAAGGTCCATAATATTAAAACCAAACAACCTACAACCTTGGTTAACAAATCAAATCAACTGTGGAACTGTGAAGTTTGCTTACCATATCTTCATAAATGTTCAATGTGACAACTACGAGCGGCCCTAACGACATCTACGCGATAATCAAACTCGTTCTACACTCTTATCAGCATGTCCTCTGTTACGGTTTGGATGGCGTCCGTAATTCTCGTTTTGAGGCCGTCAATGTTAGCCGGCAATGGTGTACGAATAACTTGATTATTTCTGCACCCCTATAACGGGGTAAGATCCGGGCTTCTTGGGGTACAGTGATTAAGAGCCTGGTCACCAGCTGCTCCTCGACCAATTCAGCGTTGCGGCAACGTCTTGTTCAGGTATCCGCGAACAACTAGGTGCTAATGGGGTGGCGCACCATCCTGCTGGAAAATAAAGTCTCTCGCCGCCACTTCTAACTGAGGAAACAATCACCTTGTAAACATGTCCAAAGAAGGTATTCCACTAACAGTGGGATCGTGAAAAAAGAAAGGGCCGAAAACAGTGTCTTTGGATAGAGCGGAAAACACGTTCACTTTGGGGGAAGCGCACTCGTGTTCTGTGGTCTCATGTGGAGGCTCCTGACCCCATATCTGTACGCTGTGCAGGTTCACCTTACTATTTCTATGGAACGTCACTTCTTCGCTAAAAACCAGCTTGACATGAAGGTATCGTCTACCTCGTTCTGGGCACATAAAGGAAACATCAGACCGTCCCCTTCACAATGACGTGTCGAATGCGAGCTTCGTTCTCCCTCGCCACCACAAACCCAGAGTTACTGACGCCATCCAAACCGTAAAACCGGACTTGCTGAAAAGAGCGTGGAACGAGTTTTATTATCGCGTAGATGTCGTTCGGGCCGTTCATTGTGGTAAGATTGAACATTTATGAATGTATGGTAAGCAAACTTCACGGTTCCACGGTTCATTTTATAGGTCAATCAAGTTTGTAGATTGTTTGGTTTTTTGATATTATACACCTTCAAAGTTGGGGTATTCTTTTATGCTCAGCCTATATACTATTCATACACTTTCATAATATAAATAAAAAAATCGGTTAAAATATATTCCGTACATACCTATTTTTTTAAAAATACTGTGTAATATGTCAGTGTAGATCCTATACATGCAAATGTGAAAGTATCTGCAAATCTTCGTATGACTGACTGGTATTGTTAGTTTGTATGGTTGACCAATATTGTCTGTTCCTATGGATAGCTGGTATTGTCAGTTCGTAAAAGGGGTTTGTATGGTTTGTTCGTATAGTCGGTTGGTACAGATGGTTCGTATTGTCGATTTGTATGGTTAGCTAGTGTTTAATAGCTGTTAGACTGGTTGGCTGGTACAGTCGTTTGGTACAGTTCTTTCGGGTAGATTTTTGGTATGGCCGTTTGGCATGGTCATTTGGTGTGGTCATTTTGTAAGGTTTATTGGTATGTTTTAGCTGGTATTTTCCAATGGTTTTTCAATTTGGTCAGTTTTGTTGTTTGGTTTGTCAATTTGGCCTTGATGTCTGGTTGAACTGGTTGGTATGGGTGTTAAGAATGGCAGTTGGTATGGGGAGCTTGCAATGATGACAGGTCTTGTTGGTTAGTATAGATGTTTGGTAATGTCAGTTGGTATGTCAATTTTGTATAGTCTTCTGTTGTAGATAATCTGTATCGTTATTGGTTGACCCAGTTGGTTAGTCACGTTGGTTGGCCCAATTGGTTGGTCTTGTCGGTTGGTCTTGTCTATTGGTCTGTCTACTTCTATTCTGTGGTTGACCTTGATTGTTATTATTGTTCACTGGTATTGCCTGTTAATTGATCATGTTGACCAGTAAGACTAGAGATTTGTGGTATGATCTTTTTGTGGTCTGGTTTTGAGTTATTTATATGAACACTTTGAATGGTCTTTTGCTAGTATCTGGTCAGTTGATATGGGTGTTTGTTTCGCCAGTTTGTATGGTTAGTGTGTATGGTTGGTGATTATGGCTGGTTGGTGATTATGGCCGGTTGGTATGTTCCGTCAGCCGTTTTGGTCAGTTGGCCTAATCTGCTGGTAAGGGTTTCTGGTCTGGTCCGCCTTGTCGGTTGGTCTTGTCCAAAGGTCTTGTTGGTCAGTGTTGTCGGTTGGTATTTTCAGTTGGTGTTGATTGCCAGTTACCCAGATGGAGAAGTATAGATATTCAGTGTGGTTGAAATGTATGATTATTTGCAATATTCTTTATGTCCAGGTGGTATGGACATTCTAGTCGGGTGGTCTTTATGGTTGGTATGATATGTTGGCTGGTATTATTGGTTGGTGTTGATGGTTGATCGGTCAGTCTTGTTTGTCAGTTGATTTGAATGGGCCTATAATTCCTAAGTGGACTTAGTGGGATGTAAGTGGGAAATGTACTGAAGTAACACGATCGTATGTGTGCATATGTACTAACATGCCTTGTCGCTCTAATAAACACGCATAGAGGTTCAAATGAGTCAGCAAGAGCCAAAAAAATGGCACAGCAATAAAATTATTACGATGGTCAATGTACCTGTCTCTTTTACGCGTTGATCAACTGCGACAAACGTCCCATGATGAGGGGTCACTCGGTTCGGGTATTTTTTCTGGTACAAATAACTTGCTCTCAGACTAAAGCAGCTGACTGTGCCGTATACCAAATACATATCAGTCAATCTCTCCCATGTAAACCTCGACGTGCTGTTTACACTGCAGTCCTACACACATGTAAGTCCATTAAACACTTTCTGACTCGTTTCATGTGTTCTTTAGGGAATATTCGGCACAATATCGGTTGCTTACAATGTATAAGTAGTATTACATACATGCCAGGCATTGTATCGTCACCGATGAGAAATTTTGTGTGCGAAATAAAAGAAATTGGTGGATCCTAGGTACTTGCAACAAAAAGATCTTGTATGTTAAGTAGGACGTATTGCTCAATAAGATAGTATCAAAATGCCATAAAACTTGAAGGCAAAACAATTGCAAGTAGAGGGTGGCCACGCCTATTATTATGCGAAGTTATAGATCTCGTTAACATAAAACGTTATCCAGAGAATTAATATTTTACAAAAAATTTTGAACTCGATTTTCAACGGCGTATATCTCCCATAGGAATTGAGTGGAAAGATTTGGGCTACTCTTAACATCAAGGTCTTAAGAGCCCATATGGGTGAATTGAGGTGAGTACGGAGCCGCACCGGAATGCAGGAGTGGGGGAAACGAGATGTCCCTCAAGAAAACCCGCCGACCAGCAGCATTGTCCGGCACGATTCTCACATGCGAAAATCCGGGAGCGACCCCTACGGGAGTCGATCCCGATCACCTAGGTGGGAGGCGAGTTCTCTGACCGCTACACCACCGCGTCGACCTTGGAAATTGAACTAAGCTATAAGTTGTATTGCATAGTCTACCTCATTTTCTACATGGAATCACCTCCCGATATATTTCGCGTGAGTTTCCTAACAGTCAGTATTCTGCGTCCCCTTCTGTTTGGTGCAAATATTAATCTTCTCAATAAAACCAGTTTAATACATGCATAAATATATATTTCCATCACTGCCTATTCTTTATAATACGCGTTCTTCAAATATTAAAGTGAATTTCCATTAGTCCTTTTTACCTAATTGCAACTTCTTTGAAAAGAGCGGGAAGCTGGTTTATAAGTGTGTGTGTGAACACGTGNGGGAAGCTGGTTTATAAGTGTGTGTGTGAACACGTGCACACAAGCATCTTATTACGTAATTACAATTCCCTTAGGAGCTCATTCCTGCGTTAAGTAGATAAACGACAAGAGGCGTTACCTTCGGCAGACGTAATGCGGGGAGCCTGCAATCCAGAGGACTAAAGTATTGAATCATCGGCCTCTGCCCCTCATCTACCGATGCCGTCCAGCGTAACTTACCACGCCTGTCTTACAGCCATCCTCGTGTGCGCTGCTCTCCGTTTTCTCCCCCTGAATTGAAAGATTCTCCGGCCAGTAGGTCGGAAAATAGTTAATTCGATGATCAGGAGCGTTAAATTAAACGTTTCGTCTTTTTCGCTCGAGAAGATAAAGCCAGAAAAAGAGGAGGCGACGTGAAAGATATATTCACTCAACCGTTACTAACCGCAAAATAAATAAGGTATCAAAGTAATATTTATTCACACTGACAATCAATCGGTGTTTATTTAGTCGTCGTTTATTATAGTTATAAGGATTTCCCCATAAATAAATTAATTTTTCATAAATGGCATATACTAAAATCCTTATTTTTCTGGCACTTAGTCTAAATAGCTTGTTGCCATCTCCAAGTAGGCCTATTAGTTTGGTTCTAAACACTTTCTCTTGGGTCATCCGATATTCCTTTGTGGGTTTATAATATATTATTTGCTTGGGATATCTTGTATATTTCATCCTTTCTACATGTGCTAGCCAATTTTTCCTGTGTGGTTTTATTCGTCTATTTTATTCATTAGTGTTTAACTGTTTTCATATGTCTTCATTTCTGAGTCTCTCTCTTCTTGTAACTCTTATGATTGACCTCATAATTCTCATCTCCACTTTTTGTTACCTGCTTTTATCTTTAATGTTCCTGGAACTGCTACGGTCTTATAGAATTTAATTATTTTTTTCTTCCTTACTTAATTTTTTGCGTTCTTCTAATTGTTTAGCACATTTTTAAGTGATTTTAAATATTATTTGTTATTTAATTATCCGATATATGTAATATTTATTGACTTCATAAAAGCTTTCCATAGATTCCATAAAACTAAGTTATGGTATATAATGACACGGAGAGGGATTCCTGTGCAAACATTGGAAGTATTTAAGAATATATAGGCATACACGAATATCTGTGTTAAACAACAAAACGGTGAACTAAAGAAGACTGATATTAATATTGGGGTAAGACAAGGATGTTGTAAATCACCCACTCTGTTTAATTTATATCTGGACAACGCAATCCAAGAGTGGGAACAGCAGCTAAACGTAATGAATATACAAACTATACTTTGCAAGAAGAATTCGCATTAACACTATTATATGTAGACGATCATGCCAATGTATTAGATGATGATAACACCCTGCAGAGATCAAGTTTTTGAACTTCTCGAAATAGTACGCAACTGTAATTTATTACATCTCTATAAAACAAAACTAAATCCTTGGCATCTTAAGAACTCCAAAACTTAAGAAGTTAAATCATTCTAGATAATAATATAATTGAACAAGTGGATAAGTTTAAATTTTTAGGATGCACATTATCGTAAAAAATAATTAGATATAACCTACTTAAATTTTATTAATTAACTTTAACTACCCCGTCCTTGTGGGAATAGGAACTAACGAGATTACCTTCTTAACTTTTGAAACCTATTAAAATTTTTAAGGCACTACAAAAATAATTGAAATGTTATTGCTAATTTATTTAATATTCAATACATTTATTTAATTACAGGTTGTTGTTACCCATTAACAAAATATATAATTTCATTAGTTTTTACCCAATAATATTTATTTTAATGATTAAAAATAATACACCTTGTCACTTCCGTAATTCATAATTCCAATCAATATTCAAAAATATTACTTTTAAGAACTTAATAAATGCATTCGCAATAACACGCAATACGCATCAAGTGAATAAAGATTTTGTAATAAATTTTCATTTCGTAGTTGTTCAGTTACTTAATATATTTCGATTGGCTCAAATATCCCTCTAATTTTGAAGAAATTTGAAACAACTTAATTGATTTTTATAAACTTTGGCAAACAAAACTTAACAATATTTTATTTTAAACGAATTTTTGCTTAAACTGTTTGAATTTACTTACTTAAATGATGAATAATCCATTCGGTTATACTTGTCGGGAAATGTCAAATAAAAAATTCTTTAGCCGATTCTTTGTGCTTCATCAGCCCTAAAGTATGAACATAGTCATCATAGGCTCCACCAAAGTGTTTAAATTCATAGCCACTTATACTATCTCAACCACCTAAAATTCCAACGAATTTACATAAGGAATGATGTAGGAAATGTAATGTTTGTTAGCTATGGTAGCGACTAATGATAATATATCTCGATAGCTTATAATGTAAGTATAAAAAGTAGTTACTGATACCTAATAAGCCTAATTTCCTCTACTGGGTTCAAATAAATTTTAGTGAAGTTATTGCAGGCTTAGACTGTAAATAGTTGTTGCGTATCATTGATAGCAATATCATTTATACATATTATAAATCTCAACTTGTGTCTGTCTGTCTGTCTGTGTGCTTATCACTCGAGAACCACGTATCCGATTTACGCGTTTTTTTATTCATAGCTATGTTTTCTAGCCAGGTTTTAATATATATTTTGTTACGTAAAGTAATATAAGGAATAAGATATTCTTCCATCATTAAATGTTTGGACAGCGTATTCCAAGAGAGCGCGCTGGTGGCAAACTTTTTTCCTACTTGATTCACTCTTATCATCACTTCTTATTCCATATGTTACTTTACGTAACAAAACATTTACTAAAACCTGGCTAGAGAACATAGCTACGAATTAAAAAAAATCACGTAAATCGGATAAGTTCTTCTCGAGTGATAAGCGCACTAACAGACACACAGAGAGACGTTTAGTTTTATAATATATATAGAATATTTACACCAAGTAAAATTCATCTTTATTTAAAAACAAACCAAAGAATAATTCTGTAGTCCACGCGAGCGGAGCCTCGGACACAGCTGGCTAGAGATTAAACCAGAAAGATGTGAAACGGTACATAAAAAATTAAAATACACGCATGATTTACCCGGGATTCGAATTCAGAAAAACTCGTAAAGTTAAGCTAACTTGCAATCAACTGCATAGCGGAGCAACAACTTTGAATGCAATGTGTGTAATGTTTTGAATTATATTGTTCACTATCCTAAAATATGTGCTCGGCCATCATTTTGAAAATATATATGTCTGAGCCACTAAAACACACAAGTATAGATGGCCTACCATAACGCTTCTTGTGTCAAAAATTTGATTGGAAATCGGTAGATTAGTCTTCCGTAAATATAGCATAAAAACCTTATTTTCTTAAATGATGCTATTTTACAAAATTGCATAAAAAGAGGCTCTGTACCTGCATGATGTTTGTAATAGATAGTTAGCATATAAAGTTTGGTCGAAATTGATTAATTCTTAAATAGATATGCCAAACATGAAAATATTTTTAAAGCGGCTATTTTTTAAATCATTGTCTAATCCCATTTAAATCATGTAACTTTATATGGCCTTCTGTAGAAGTGCAAAATTATTCCGCAAATATGACAAAACGTTCAGTTTACTCATATTTCACTACTTTGCAAAAAATTCGGCAAAGGAGAATCTCTGTATGTATATCGGTTGATTGGTCCTCGAGATATGGCATAAAACCTCCATTGATCGTGTGACAATCTTTATAAATGGAGGGCAAAAAGTTTATATATTTACACATTCGACTATTGTAATAGATAAAATACACTAAATTACATTAAATATGTTATATAGTTTCGTAGATATAGTACACTAAGCTAAAATGTTTGTATATGCCCCATTCAGAAAATAAGATACTTACATACTTAAACCATGTAAATTAACATAGCTTAGTAGAGTACAATATCTTCGCCAAATTTGAAAGAAATCGGTTGATTGTTTGGCGAGATACGGCATATGGTAGGGCTATCTTACAAAATTGAGGAAATGAGGCTTTGCATATACAATTTTGATGTATATAACTGATACTGTCAGCATACAAATTTAAGTTCAAATTTTATTTGCAGTTTCGTAGATAAAAACGTTGAAGCTGAAATGTTTACATAACCGACATTTTGAAAATATGCGAGTCTGACACTCTCAAGATTTATCAGTTTACTTAACCAGCCATAGTGATTATTGTTTGCCAAATTTGGTAGAAACCAGTACCAGTTGTTTTTTTTTCGGATATCACATAATTTGTGAAGAGTATCTATTTTACAAAATGGAGAACAAAAGTGATTTTATGTGTACGCAATTGATTGTTGTAATATCAACACCCATCATACAAAGTTTCATTGGAATTAATTACATGGTTTCGGCGATATAACATACAATACTAAAATAGCTATGTGGCCTCTATTTTGAAAACAAGTGTCTGACATACCTAAAACATATCACTGTAACATTACCTACCGTAGTACATGTTTGCATATTTGGAAGGAATTGGCCAAATTTTTCCCAAGATATGACATAAAAATTGTATTTATTCGTGTTGCACTATCTTACCAAATGGAGTACAAAATATTTTCTGCATAGACACATTTGCTGTTTGTTATATGTACTCTCATCATACAAAGTTGAGTTGGAATTGATTGAATGTTTTCGAAGATATATCACACTATGTTAAAATAGCTGTACGGCCACCATTTTGAAAGAGGTGTCAGATAGATTGAAACATATTTGTTCATATTTACAGCGGCCAAACTACTTAATTGCCAAATTGGTAGAAATCTGTCAATTGTTTGTCGAGAAATGACACATAAATTTTATAAATTCATGTGCCATTATCTTACGAAATAGTGGACAAAAGTTGCATTTTGGCTTATTTGATGCTTGTAATAGATTCTGTCAGCGTACGAAATTTGATAGAAATTGTTCAAATGGTATGGCAGTTATACTAAGTAAACCTAAAATATTAGCATGGTCGCCATTTTGAAAATAAGAGCCCAATAAAAATTAATTACTTATATTTACCTGGTCTATCGTAGTATCTTTATGTGCCAAATTTGGCGTAAAAATGTTGAGTGGTTTTCAAGATATAATGAAAATTACTTAGTTTTACATGCTGCGCTATCTTTCAAAATTGCAAGAAAAAAAGAAGTTGTTGTTTAGCTTATATGATCATTGTAATACGTACTGTCAGCGTACCAAATTTGGTTGAAATTGGCCACGTGGTAAGGTGATTATACCAAATAAGCTTAAAATATTTTATGCCCACCATTTTGAAAATAAGTGCCATATAAAGTTTATTTACTTATATTCACTTGGCCAATCATAGTATTTCTTACTTGTCAAATTTTAAGAGAATTGGTAGAGTAGTTTTCGATATATTCCATCAAAGCTTAATTTTTCCATGTGGCACTGTTTTCCAAAACAGCGTACAAAAGAGATTTTATTTTTGAAAAAATTATGTTTTTAATAGATACTGCCAGAGTGAAAAATTTGGTTAAATTTGTTCAAACGGTGTGGTAGTTATGCCAAATAAACCTTACAATTTTTTTATGACCGCAATTTGGATATGAGTATCTTATTAAGTTAAATTAATTACATATACCTGGCCGATCATGGTTATACTTACTTACCCAATTTGGCGAAAAACTGTTGAGTAATTTCCTAGTTTTCTAGATATAATATAAAAAATTTATTTTTAAGGATTTTTCCAAAATGGTGGACCAACATTAATATTCACCTCTACATTTAATGCCTAATTCGTGCGCTGTAAGCTTACAAAATTTGGTTAAAATTGGTAGAATGGTTTCCTAGATATGACATAACGCCCTAAATATTAAAATGCCGCCATTTCGAATGTAAGTGCCCGGCGTGGTAAAAATATTACAAACGTTCGGTGTAATTACTTAGTTTTATATGTGTACCCTGTTTGGTGAAATTTGGTTCACACGTTCAAAAATTTAAAAGGGGCACACACATGCAGAGACACACACACAGCTCATACATACAAACACTCATACACACACACAGATACACAAAGGCAGGAAACACATACACACTCAGTTACACACAGACAGGAAAGTGATATCATAAGTCTTTCTTTCCTTCGGAAAGTACGCAAAAAATTTCATGAACATAATAAGCAAAATAGATTTATATAAATATGGCGTCCATTTGAAATAGTTTAAAAATTTTAAAAGAAGGGCAGTTTACAGATGGAAATAATTTTCTCTGTAGACAAGTAACTAAACAATGCCTTAAATTTATGACTGGCTCTGGAATTTATATATATATATAACGTTTCCGCTGTGCATGTCTTCAGCCATTTCATTCGTTAGTATCCAAACTGAATTTTTTTTTTTGCTAGTATCCAGACTAACCGAACACATTTTTGGCTTTATGTACACTTACTGAATCGTAAGTAGGCTATTGTTACTCTAGTAAAAAACTACTATTTCTCTGGCCGCGAATATCAAACCTACTTGCCCAAGCAATGATGAAGCTTCAGAATTCACTAGTCATGGACGTCTCATTAGCGTTGTTAAGTACACTCGGGTTGATAATCCTCAGTGTTGACGATCTGCTTTATAATTTCTTTTACATACCAGGACCTAATTTTTTTATGTTTGGTGGGAAGAAATATAGATAAAGGACACTGTTGGTGGTCAATCATTTAGTTTTTGGTAATTCAGGAAGGACTGGAAGAACTGTATTTAACATCGACGTGTATCTATGTTTTGTCAATACAGTTATATAGATTGCATTTAATTTGTGGTCTATCCTATGTTTTGAAAATATTAATATTAAAATGGTACGGCTGATATTGGGGAAACACATTTCCAATTTAGGTTTACTATGTTTCAAGCTGGAGCAAAGCTGATATTTTTNGTACGGCTGATATTGGGGAAACACATTTCCAATTTAGGTTTACTATGTTTCAAGCTGGAGCAAAGCTGATATTTTTGTCAGTAGTCATTTTAAAATATTAATAAATTTCTCCCACAGCTACTAAGCTGTGCATAAAGCTTCTCGTGCATAAATATGTGACGTAAAATGAAGCACTTAAATTAAATTCAATAATTTCTTTCCTTGCATATTTAAACCATGGCGTTGTTTCTGCTCGTTTACGATTGTCATAACTGACATGCTTATGAGTCTTAAATTAAGTTTCAGTAAGATTCTACTTATTATTATATTATGCAATATTGAAGACAGTTTTCAACATCTGTTTAATTTTCTTGGAGGAAATCAGAGAGAATGATATAATTTTTAATTTTGAAACGTTATTCAAATTTAAAATTAACTTTTTTTTTTTGCGTCTTCATAAGGTGTGTTCCGAGNAATTTTTAATTTTGAAACGTTATTCAAATTTAAAATTAACTTTTTTTTTTTGCGTCTTCATAAGGTGTGTTCCGAGGTATTGACTAGTTATTACATCAGCGTAATCAACACACCGGGTTTCCAGTGAACAGTCACGTCGCCCAGGAATATCTACAGCGATCGCTTTAATCACGTCGGCGTGCATGGGAACTTGGAAGGGCGAAACACAAATATCGTTGCCCGTGCCTCATGAGCCAGCGAGGCTCGGCATACACTACAGTTTCGCATCCCCGGCGCGTAACCCTCGCTGGCAAACTCCCCCCTCTGACAAAGTTGTTTACATGCGCGTAATTGGAACCACGGCGCTGAGGAACCGCAGAAGCTATCAGGCTGCAGGGCGTCTTCCCAAGACACCAATTGATCCAACTTGTACTTTCCGTTCGAAAGAACTACTTCTAGTATTAAACACACTTTTGTCAAGAACACTCTTCCCATTTATATTTCAAGCGGGCGTTAATTGGTTTCCTTGGGTAAGTAGCTAAACACTTATGGAACAAGAGATCGCATTTGAAAGCCCGAGACTAGCTCCTGTTTTTTTTTTTTTTTGTGAAACCATGTGCTTGAGTTAACTGCCACAATTCTTTAGGTTCATTTCCCATTTATACCCCTATACGCTACCCTTTGGAACCTACGATGTAAAGCACTGAATCAGCAGAATATTGTTTGTTTTATTCTCTCCGGAACATTCACGACAAATCTCTGCGTGTTTGGTTCTTTGGTAGAGTGTGTCTGTGTTCATTCTGCAGATCATTTGTCTGGTCCCAAGCAGCTGCGTCGAGGGAAGTTTCCAGCGGTTTGGTCTTCCGTGTACTAGATAATTGCCGCTTAAATTCTTTCGTGCGAATATTCCTAATTCACCGACCTCTACATTAATTTCACTGACTAGCCCAAAGAATTGAAGGATTTATATGTATCTATGCAATACTTTTGACGTGAAATGAATCATTTATACCCGTAAATTCAGTTTCATGTTAGTCATATTCTTAAAGTGTGTAATCTATGTTATAAAGAAAGATTTACTTAATACCTAACTGATACGTCCAAGATAATGAAGTTATTAATAAGCTAGATTGTTCTGGTTACAAATAGCAGCTACTAACCAAAGGCGAGAAGCAACGACATAGCTTATCTGAAAGTATGTCGATGAAAATTAAAGAGAGATTCCGGATATATAAATCTTTTAACGAATGTAATCTTCCATTATTTAAAAGGGATGTGGATGGGCCCCCAGAATAAAGTANCGGATATATAAATCTTTTAACGAATGTAATCTTCCATTATTTAAAAGGGATGTGGATGGGCCCCCAGAATAAAGTACGAAAATCTTATTTCTCGTGTGTCTTTTTGCACTTAGTCAATCTTCGTAAACACGTCTGACAGATGTGACACAAACGATACCACGATGTTTGAAATAATATTTCTGTGTTGGAATGTTTTACGGGTTCTATTGTATACAAATATTAACAGATGCACATACATTGCTAAAATGTTTTAATTTTTAAAATAAAAAAAAACACAAAAAGAATGTGATCTATAATCACGCGGTTTTAAACTTAAGTTATTATAAGTTGTGGTCATCAAAAACACTACTGGTTTAAATAATTTATGACACGTGTATCCACTACATATCATGTATAGTTTATTCAGTTACAGTGTTTGGAAAAAAAGAATACGTTTACAAACGTAAAAGATTAATGACGTGACCGGGAAATAGGCCCGATTATAGTAATTCCTTTTTAAGAGGACAAGGCCATTTTCAGATGAAATCGTGCCCTGCATTCATAAATAGCTATAGCCAAATATATCAGCGCGACGTTAGTAGTTTTATTTGTTCCAGGCTGTGAGCTCCAACCCAAAATTAATTCGCTCTGAAAACACTAAATGACCAAGATTTTCTGTGAAAGTAAGTTTTGACTTCGCTATTCGAATTTTATGTTAACCGTTGGTGTGCGACGTGACAGGCCTATATTGAAAACAAAATGATTATGCAGGTAAGTAAGTCATGAGTTGCCTCGTAATTGTTAATAAAATGTGTAACTTTTTTATGTGATTGTGCACCCACCGTATGTGGGTGTATGTGTTCGTTACATATTTATCCCTCAGAATATTTAATTCTGTGTGAGTTGACAACACAGAGACGTTAATAAACAGAAACCTACATGTATGTTTATATATGCTCCCAGCTTTTATTAGAATGTATTTCTGTACTGTAATTATATATTCGACATATCTAAATATACCCATCAGGTAAAATATCCTGAATTTTAGTAAACATTACTATAAACATATAGTTGAGAAAAATTCCATTACAATTTTGTTACGATCTTCTCATGCTTGTTAAGAATCCCGGATTGTGTTAAAATAGTAGTTTGGCAATAATATTACTATCCCGGANCGGATATATAAATCTTTTAACGAATGTAATCTTCCATTATTTAAAAGGGATGTGGATGGGCCCCCAGAATAAAGTAAGAAAATCTTATTTCTCATGTGTCTTTTTGCACTTAGTAAAGCTTCGTAAACACGTCTGACAGATGTGACACAAACGATACCACGATGTTTGAAATAATATTTCTGTGTAGGAATGTTTTACGGGTTCTATTGTATACAAATATTAACAGATGCACATACATTGCTAAAATGTTTTAATTTTTAANTACGGGTTCTATTGTATACAAATATTAACAGATGCACATACATTGCTAAAATGTTTTAATTTTTAAAATAAAAAAACACAAAAAAAATGTTGATCTATAATCACGCGGTTTTAAACTTAAGTTATTATAAGTTGTGGTCATCAAAAACACTACTGGTTTAAATAATTTATGACACGTGTATCCACTACATATCATGTATAGTTTATTCAGTTACAGTGTTTGGAAAAAAATAATACGTTTACAAACGTAAAAGATTAATGACGTGACCGGGAAATAGGCCCGATTATAGTAATTCCTTTTTAAGAGGACAAGGCCATTTTCAGATGAAATCGTGCCCTGCATTCATAAATAGCTATAGCCAAATATATCAGCGCGACGTTAGTAGTTTTATTTGTTCCAGGCTGTGAGCTCCAACCCAAAATTAATTCGCTCTGAAAACACTAAATGACCAAGATTTTCTGTGAAAGTAAGTTTTGACTTCGCTATTCGAATTTTATGTTAACCGTTGGTGTGCGACGTGACAGGCCTAGATTGAAAACAAATTGATTATGGAGGTAAGTAAGTCATGAGTTGCCTCGTAATTGTTAATAAAATGTGTAACTTTTTTATGTGATTGTGCACCCACCGTATGTGGGTGTATGTGTTCGTTACATATTTATCCCTCAGAATATTTAATTCTGTGTGAGTTGACAACACAGAGACGTTAATAAACAGAAACCTACATGTATGTTTATATATGCTCCCAGCTTTTATTAAAATGTATTTCTGTACTGTAATTATATGTTCAACATATCTAAATATACCCATCAGGTAAAATATCCTGAATTTTAGTAAACATTACTATAAACATATAGTTGAGAAAAATTCCATTACAATTTTGTAACGATCTTCTCATGCTTGTTAAGAATCCCGGATTGTGTTAAAATAGTAGTTTGGCAATAATATTACTATCCCGGANTACGATCTTCTCATGCTTGTTAAGAATCCCGGATTGTGTTAAAATAGTAGTTTGGCAATAATATTACTATCCCGGAAATGTAATAAAAATTCCAAGTCGAACAGAATTTTGATATTTGCTGTAATGGACAGGAATTTTTTGGCAATAACATAAAATTTAGCAGTAATGTAAAATGTCGAAGAATAACTTTTGGTCAGTACGCGGTGGTAATTGGCTACCGATAACATCATTACTTTATAAAACCAAAATTAAATATTTTGTAAAGAGTAAGTATATTTTGTGTATCACGAATTGAGTACTTCTGATCACCACGCCACAGGTTGAACAATGAAAATAAACGCGTGTCAACGACAGTACTTGGCACGTACTCCAGCATTAGTCTTACAAATATAATACATTATTTTATTAGAGTTTCCGTTGCTTTACGTTTTAAATTTAATGTGTAGCTCTATAACCTTTAACACACGATTTAAATAGAAAGGTACGTTTAATTAAACATTACAGAATGCATCAAGAACGCTCGTTCATTTGCTACAACGAGCGAAATGGAGAAGGCAGAAGATGCTGAGAATACCGAATACATGTTTACCGAAGACCTGAATGAACTTGTTGATAAACTCAGACATTTGATCGCTTTGCAACAAGATGGAGATTTTTTCGCACATTAACGAAATATATTCCATAATTTGTGAACTGAAGCATCGGTGTTATATCAGATGAGACTGTTAGCTACTATCAATGATCTGCAAACATCTGAGAAATGTAAAGAGTGAATGTATGAAATAATTAGAATAATAGAATATATTTACTAAGTAAATAAATAAAATTAATATATACATAATAGTGTGAGTTTAATTTCTTATTCAGACAGATCTGCTTCTCTGAAATACTTATTAATTCAGTGGTATGTACATTCGATTGTGAGAGTCTGTTTGAATAAAATTTATGCGAGTGGTGTGCACAGGAGTAGAAGTCATGGTAAGATATGAAGTATTATGCCTTACTCGGGTCGAGATAAAAAAATTGTCTGATTTCTATAAGGCGAACGTTTCGCAACTGGTAAGTTGGCCTGGTCATTCGTATAAGTCGACTTTTTCAAGATTGGTTGCCATCGACTGTTGGTATAGCTAGGTGGTATGGTCGGTTGGTCTTGTCTTCTGTTCTAACCATTTTTTCGCGGGAATTGGTCTTGGTAGGAGCCATTATTGGGCGGAGTTACGTCTCTTCATGGAACCGGTTGGGGTTACGTTTAGAGAAAGGAAGAGGGGTAAAGAATCTTGTGGTTGGTTGAAGACGAGGATGGATGGGGAGGGGAGTGCTACTGCTAGTTATTGTGGGTGGATTGTCGTGGGGTTGTAAGGTGGGGAGTCGGTTGAATAGATGGTTACTTGCATAAAAGTTGA
The DNA here is from genome assembly GCA_002778355.1 of Clitarchus hookeri. Taxonomy (NCBI): domain Eukaryota; kingdom Metazoa; phylum Arthropoda; class Insecta; order Phasmatodea; family Phasmatidae; genus Clitarchus; species Clitarchus hookeri. The sequence goes on along the minus strand of NQII01007123.1, from coordinate 112,269 downwards.
TATTGGCTGAGTTATAGTAAGTAAATGGCATGGGAAGAGGGGTGACGAGAAGTTTATTTTGGGTTTTTGCAGGGGAGGTGATATATGTGCTACATATAGTCCATAATTTCCTTTGGAGGTCGGAAGATTGATCGACTATATTGCCAATGAAATTGAGAAGTAGGGGTTCAGGCGTATGTTGATTGTCGTACCGGATAGTGGCTGTGCTCTGCCATTGTTACGAGATTTCAACTTTTAGGGTCACACATATACAACTTGATTTTTCGTACAAGGTATGTAATTTTAAACTCGATGGTTATTTACATTTTGGTACTTTTTGGATATTGTTTCTTGATTTTCCAAGTTTAAGGTCATATGGGTTAAATTTATGCTCGGCAACATTTAACAGGTTGGTCGAAGTCAGTAACTTATTATGTTCGTCGATTTTTACTAATATTTCTTAGATTTATTTACTTTTTTTTTAAATTTTTCTGTGTTAAGGTCATCGGGGTCAAGCTCAAGGCCCTCAGCATCTAACATGGGTGTCGTAGTCAGTGATGTTCCTAAACTTGAATTAGTTTATTTCTACTTTTACCATCTCGTTTTTTCGAGTTCAAGGTCTTTGGGGGTAAGGTGAAGATCACCAACATCCAACATGTGTGTCGGTGTCAGTGATGTAATATGTTCCTAAGCTTTTATTAGTTTTTCTCGATTTTAAATTGTTTTTAGATTTTTCGTGTTTAAGGTCGTTGGGGTCAATGTAAAGGTCATCAACATCCAGCATGGGTGTCAGTGTCATTAATAGAATATGTTCCTAGACTTTTATTAGTTTCTNGTCAATGTAAAGGTCATCAACATCCAGCATGGGTGTCAGTGTCATTAATAGAATATGTTCCTAGACTTTTATTAGTTTCTTTCGAGAAGTTGGCATTTTTTATTATTGTGAAGGTGGAAGTGAGGGGTGGATGTGTTCGTTAAGGGGTTTGGTGGTCGGAAGGGGAGTGTGAAGTGACAGTANCTTTCGAGAAGTTGGCATTTTTTATTATTGTGAAGGTGGAAGTGAGGGGTGGATGTGTTCGTTAAGGGGTTTGGTGGAGGAAGGGGAGTGTGAAGTGACAGTCTGTGTTTCACGATTTTTAGAATTTATGTTTTGATTTTTTGCGACCTTTCACGATTTTTTTGGGTTGTATGACCAGCGGTGAAGCGAGCGTGGCGGGATGAATGTGAGGTTACGTTGTACGTTCCTCGTTTTTTATAATATATTTTTTTTATTTTTTGTAATTTTTTTATTTTTTTTTATTATTAGGTAGGTGTTCCTGGGGATATAGTGAGGTTGGAGAGGTGAACTAGGGGTAGGGTAGGTTAAGATTATAATGTTCCTCAATTTTCAGTTTTTTTTTTTTTTTTTAGAATTTTTGGTATTATTGATATTTTTGGTTTAAAGGTCACGATCACAGGGTCAAGGTCAAGGTGACAAAGATACAATATAGTGATCAGGTGCCATCACAACATGGCCTCCCAGCCGCCTGTGATGTCATCGCAGGCGAGTAATTCGGAATCCGATACATGATGCCTGCGCCCTATCTGGCCTAACCCTACTACTCGCTGTGTTTATTACTAACATGGTAATATTAATTTTAAAATATGGTCAAATGATAAAAAATGACTGAAATTTAAAAGTAACTAGGGTCTTAAAAGTGCTCACTTTATCGTGAACCGCCTTTACTCATCACTGCAAAATGCATTCTTTTTCTGCACCGCAGTCCAGTGACGGGGTAGTTTGCACCACACCAAATCATGCTGGGCATTGGCGCGAGAGATTAGTGCCTTCCTGGCAGTGGCATGGCCTTGAAAACCAAGTGCCACCACCTCTGATTGGGGAGCCCTGTCTCTGCATCCTGTACTTCAGCAGTGGTCTCAAGCGTCAAGATTCAAGAAACTAACTTACCGGAACCGGCGATCTCGGAAGCATGATGTACGAGCTAATCGTTGGACGTCTATGTCCAATTCTGCAAATAACCTCGGGTTTTTTTTCATTTCTTTACAAATAGTTAATAATGTCTACACCCTTTCTCAATCTACGGAGTCTGAAAAAATTGCNGGTTTTTTTTCATTTCTTTACAAATAGTTAATAATGTCTACACCCTTTCTCAATCTACGGAGTCTGAAAAAATTGCTAGTTTATGAACATAGATTTTAATTAACAAATTGATATTCTGTTTGGCAATATTTTTAAAGTAAAAAAGGCCTTTTTTATCATGGCAGTTCATCTTTTCATGAATCTTAATTTACTGGATCATTCCAGTAGACAACTCTCCACAAAACCAAATCCACTTGTCGCGTANGGTTTTTTTTCATTTCTTTACAAATAGTTAATAATGTCTACACCCTTTCTCAATCTACGGAGTCTGAAAAAATTGCAAGTTTATGAACATAGATTTTAATTAACAAATTGATATTCTGTTTGGCAATATTTTTAAAGTAAAAAAGGCCTTTTTTATCATGGCAGTTCTTCTTTTCATGAATCTTAATTTACTGGATCATTCCAGTAGACAACTCTCCACAAAACCAAATCCACTTGTCGCGTATAAATAACGACCGTATAAGCTTTAGTTTTGGTAAAGGTAACTAAATTACTGCATTGATAAAAACATTTGCCCTCGAAGAAGAAGCGTTTGTATTCAATACCACATTTTATAAGTGTGACGTCAAAGACAAAATAAAGGAAAAGCTTTATTTTTGCATTCTATAAGAAGAACGTTCCACCCACTTGACGCACAGAACAAGGGCGTGTTACTTCCTTGGCGGATGACCCGTACCTTGTTCGTGAAGCTTCCACAAGTCACTGGATAGAGTAAATGGAAGCCGATAGATCTGTTCGTGCTGTCTGATAAAATCGTACTTTCCCCTTATAGTCTCTCAGGGTTTGTCCAAAATGAGCCGCCATGTAATTGCTACTTTACATTGCCATTGCTCCCAACACAATCTGAGTGTGATGTCAAAACGGGGTAATCTGGCGCACGGAATTCAGCCTCTCGCAGACGTCTTGTACAGTCCTTCAAACTCCTTCACTTGTTCGCAGGATATTTATCGAGCTTTTTCTCGCCACAATCATCGCTTGCTTATCAAGCCTTTCAAGTATCGTGCGTGTTACATGGCATGAACTGATTAAATTACTTTATCTAAACCACATGAGAAGCGTTGGTAGCGACCTCGCACGACGTGTATGTATGTGTAAACATACATATATTTACATATATGTGTATAGATAAAAACACTAAAGAGCCAAAAAAACTGGTACACTTGCCTAATATCGTGTAGGGCCCCCGCGAGCACGCAGAAGTGCCGCAAGACGATGTGGCATGGACGCGAATAATGTCTGAAGGTATGCAGGAGGCAATTCACACCATAAATTTTGCAGGGCAGTCCACAAATCCATAGGAGTGCGAGGCGGTGGAGATATCTTCTGAACAGCACGTTGCAAGGCATACCAGATATGAAAAATAATGTCACGTCTGGTGTTTAAGGTGGCCAATGGAAGAGTCTAAAGTCAGAAGATTGTTCCTGGAGTCACTCAGTAGCAACTCTCGACGTGTGGGGTGTCGCATTGTCCTGCTGGAATTGTCTACGTCCGTCCAAATGCACAATGGACATGAATGGGTGCAGGTGATCGGGCAGGATGCTTACGTATCTGTCACCTGTCAGAGTCGTATCTAGATGTATCAGGGGTCCCATTTTATGCCGACTGCACACGCCCCATACCATGACACAGACTCCACCAGCTTCAACTGTAATCTGTTGACATGTAGGGTCCATGGATTCATGAGGATATCTCTATACCCATACACATCCATCTGCCCGATACAATTGGAAACGTGACTCGTCAGACCAGGAAACGTGTTTCCAGTCATCAACAGTCCAATGGCGGTGTTGGCGGACCCAGGCGAGGCGTAAAACTTTGTGTCGTGAAGTCAACAACGGTACACGAGTGGGCCTTCGGGTCCGAAAGCCCATATCAATAATGATCCGTTGAATAGTTTGCACGCGGGCACTTATTGATGCCCCAGCATTGAAATCTGCGCCAATTTGAGATAGGGTTGCACGTCTGTTACGTTAAATGATTCTCGTCATGCGTCGTTTATCCCGTTCGTTCACGATCTTTTTCCGGCCGCAGTGATGTCGAAGATTTGATGTTTTACTGGATTATCAATATTCACGGTACACTCGTGAAATGGTCGTTCGCGAAAATCCAAATTTTATCGCTACCTCGGAGATGCTGTGTCCCATCTCTCGTGCGCCGACTATAACACAACGTTCAAACTCACTTAAATATTGATAACCTGCCATTGTAGCAGCAGTAACCGATCTAGCAACTTTGCCAGATGCGATATTTGCATACGCACGCCTATACCAGTTTTTTTTGGCTCTTCAGTTTACATGCATATTTACATACATATGTGGAATCACACAAAGCCTGATTGCGTTTAACCCATCAATGTACCTACTTACACACCTTAGCAGTTACCGAATGTTTTTTACAGTGTGAGGAAACTATTATGACAATGAATGTGTAAATAAAACGATTCTGCATTACGTATCTACGAGATCTGCCTCCACAGCAAGTGAATAGAAAATTTGAAGGTGACTAAAACTCATAAGTGTAGCACAGTTTAAACACATTTTTGTTAATAAATTGTAATAATTTTGGTTACAGTAAAAGTAAGCATCAGCCACTCCACGTAACATATTATAAATTGTATTTTTATAAGTGTTTTAAATCTGCTTGAGTTGCACAAACTCGGTGCCGAGTTGTGTTTTTACTTCTATCTGTTATCTATCTACCTGATGAGTTTCCACTGGTGATTTCCCACCCTCTTTGTGTTCCTTTATCTCGTTAACTTAACTGAATCCCTGCCAGTTCATTTCCAGATACTCCCAAGGCACGTTAGCAACTGAAATCACTCTAGGTGCTTCACATATAGTAGAAAAATATTTTTTCGTTGCGTTAGTGAAGAGGATTACGATATTCGCCGGTGTTCTTCTGTGTTTTTTCTCTGTGATATTTATTTTATTTTATTTTTCCGTGCACGTAAGTAAAATTTATATAATTAATTTTAGTTATGTACACGCAAAAATTAAATAGAATGAATATCACAGAGAAAATACAAAGAAGTAAACCGGTGAGTATTGTAATCCCCTTCACTAAAGCAACGAAAAATATTTTTTATTAATATCATTAATTTTAGTTTCTAAATTGGTTTACCCCGTTTGTGCCGCTCTTTACTTGTTTGGCTGGTTCTATTTGCAATATGGAATCACTTCATCTCTGTGTACGTGAACGATGTGTTTTCGTAGACCATTATATTTTCATTCATAGATTTGCCGAACAACATAAACATAATGAAGGGGAGAATTTAGTTTTATTCCAAGTGGTTGGGCAGGAAGCGAACTCCCTATATTTCTGAAAGTACTCTCAAAGTGAAAAAAAATGTACGTTTCCACAAATAAGGGAATAAAGAAAAGTTGTCTGCCTTTTATTTTGAATTTTTAAAACAAAATATGTAAATACAGTAACTGTAGAACAAAGAGTATATTTTGAAAAAGTGGTCAAACTATAAATAAATAGCGTAACNAATATGTAAATACAGTAACTGTAGAACAAAGAGTATATTTTGAAAAAGTGGTCAAACTATAAATAAATAGCGTAACTTTCGGACATTTTGTGTAAGTCAATTTACATGCATGTTGTAATAAATAACCAATTCAACAACATCCTGTAACTGAACTCTTAAGTTGATCATATTTTTATTTTACGAACATAAAAAAATTTGTAGGCCTACTTCATTATTTTCCGAACTTGAATCTTAGAAACAAGTATATATATTTTAATTTATTTACAAAATTTGGTGGTATATGCAGAACTAAACAGCGAGTATTCGTCAAAGGTATGTATTTAGTTCGAACAGGATATAATTTATATAGTAGAGTAAAACAAAACACAGAAGTAATTAGTTTATCGTATGCAGAGAACCGAAGTCGTATGTAAGAACAGGTTGATGGGTTGAACCCAGAGTCAATAATGAGAACAACGCACTGTTTAATATAACATACCAAGCAATTTATATGAGCGCGCGTGTGTGAAAGTACCCTTTGTTGGTTCGTAACTTATGCTATAATGTATAGTAAAGTCATATGGCATCCATGATATTATTATATTTCTTTACTTCTGATATAACAAAAAGTCAGCAGTGAACGTTTTATAACTGGCAAAAATAATGATCGTCGACGTCAAATACAATTATTGGCGATTATTTCCTCTCTAAGTTATTGTCTAGATACAGTGGTATAGCTAAGAAACAAAAAATCTAAATTATATTAAGTGGAATACCTATGACTCAGCAGTAGTAACACATATTTTGAAGCTATCAAAAAATTAATCTTACCATAAAATGTATTTCGAGGAAGTAATACGTTTCCTTTGTGTTACAAAAAATATATCCTTGCATTATTATCTTATAAATCAAAAGCTATAACAATATGTGCAAAAATCCAGTTAATATTATACCTAGTTTGTAATTATTATTATTTTTAATGTTACAGTTAAAATACAAGTCCTCAAATAAAAAAACGTTCTAAAGAAAACAAAAATATTCCGTCAATACAAAGTAANTTCCTCTCTAAGTTATTGTCTAGATACAGTGGTATAGCTAAGAAACAAAAAATCTAAATTATATTAAGTGGAATACTTATGACTCAGCAGTAGTAACACATATTTTGAAGCTATCAAAAAATTAATTTTACCATAAAATGTATTTCGAGGAAGTAATACGTTTCCTTTGTGTTACAAAAAATATATCCTTGCATTATTATCTTATAAATCAAAAGCTATAACAATATGTGCAAAAATCCAGTTAATATTATACCTAGTTTGTAATTATTATTATTTTAAATTTTACAGTTAAAATACAAGTCCTCAAATAAAAAAACGTTCTAAAGAAAACAAAAATATTCCGTCAATACAAAGTAANTTTACAGTTAAAATACAAGTCCTCAAATAAAAAAACGTTCTAAAGAAAACAAAAATATTCCGTCAATACAAAGTAAAGTTTGCAAAAATAATATGTGAAAAAGAAAATATATTCCTGTCTCCTTTGGTTGGGTATAATTTGCTCCATTCTGCAAAAAAAAATTCTTAAAACGCAGAATTTGGAATTGTAATTAAAACTTTAGTACGTTAATTATAAAAAAAAGTTTTACTTATTTAAAGCACTTTCGTTTGTTAAAAAACTCACCGCAATAGGGATACAGATATAAAGCTGCGTTTCTTTACAAAGCAAAAATAAAAATAAAATACATTCTAATTAGTTGTTAAAAAAAACTATAAGAATTGTAGGAGAAATCGAATTTAATATTTTGCTTAGCTGGTTCATTGTGAATTGAACACCTTGGAAAGCCATCTTTAAGAATAATCCCCTGCCATAGTCAGGTATATTTTAACTTTAATATTGACTTGAACACTAAAAGTTATTTTAGCATAAGCAATCTAGAGAAAGTAGCTCCATTGTTTAGTGTATTTAAATACAAAATTGTTGAATCGGTAGTAACTGTAGGTGATGTTCTTTTTCTCTTTTACTTTAAACATATTTCTGTCACTTGCAAATTTTATCTTCATTGACTCATGGACACCAGTATATTGAATCTTAACGACAGTAAATCTTCTGCGTGAAAAAAAAAACAACGGACACACACAAGAAACTAAGACTGTGTCCTAGTTATTTGTGTATCCGTTTTATGTCAATTCCGTTTTGAATTAGGTAGGGTTTTAATTGGAACACCACGACATTCAATTATTTAGCTTGCAATACTGCTTTACGCGACTTCGCTGATACCGGATACATTTTATATAATTAAAAATAATCAAAAACCTGGGGCTTTTTAAAATGAGCCGCATATCTTTAATTAACAACGTTTCAGGCACTGTTTGACAATTAAAATCATCAGAATAAAATAACAACGATGTTAAGCAAAAACTAAATAAACAAATTACAGGATGTATCTGAATTAGACCAACAAATTTCGAAAGTAGATTAATCACCAAAAAATGACGTAAAAAAATATGACCTATCTTATGTGAATCGTAGAAGCGGTTCATATTTTTTAATTTGGACCTGGAGTACTACTTTATGACAGAAAGTGGCAATAATATTCAAGATGAAACATAGAGTATCTGTGTTTTATGTAGCACAACAATTATATATATATAAATACCATAACACCTGTCTGTAGCTGTCATAAAATTATTTCATGGAAATAATAACGTTTGCTAACTTATTTCTTCTTAATACCAATGATGCTTTAGCATTCTTGAGATGGATCATTAATTCGCATGTCACAATTCACTTTACACATTATGCAGACTCTCAGTGTTAAGTTTTAACTAACATTTTTAGTTAATGTAACAAACTTGCGCATAGGTCTACCTCGAAATATGTGTACCACCGTTATTATATACCTTCTTTTTTCGTGATTAACCTGCTGCTTACAATTATCGGTCTTATTTAGATACACGCTGTACAATAAAAATGCAAATTTTGTGAATATTTTGATACCTTATTTGATATATAGCTATTTCGAGTTTGATATGATTTACTAAATTACATTATCTTAAATGTTATGCGTATTTTACAAATAAAGTAGACAAACCTTACATGGCTTTGAAGATGACAAAATTAAATTTAAATATTACGTCATAGATTTTGGTCACAAATTCAATCGTATGATAAGTTTTAATATTAAAAAGTGCCAACTGGGTTACCGCCAAAGGGAGAGTGTTAAAAATGTTGAGTTAACAGAGAACGAAGTCCATCAATATCTGGTTTGTTTCTACCGCTAGTCAGAAGACTGTGTGTGTGAAGGTGAGTGAGGGTGGCTGGCTGTGTTGCAGTGTGAAGACTGACCTGCACCCCGGGGGAGCCATGAGCCGCCTCTACATCGCCAACGCCAACAAGCAGGACTCGGGAAACTACACCTGCTCCCTGGCAGAGGTCGCCGCAGCCACAGTGTCCGTGCACGTCCTCAACGGTAAGCTCTTGGGAGCCGCCCTCCACTACCGCACACCACCTTCCTTTCCTCTGTTTTGTCTACACTGCCCTATGTTAGTACTGACTTTATTTATGACGACTTACATTGTCGGTATGTTTTATCAAGTTATTCCGAAGTCATCAATGCATTTACCGTAACGTAAAAATATCCTAAGTTAACATTACCTAACCCATCCTAACCTAAACTAACTTAACTAAATCTTACTTTAAACCAGTCCATACCCCAAATGTAACTTTGCCAACACATAATATTCAAAACAATTTTAACNAACTAAATCTTACTTTAAACCAGTCCATACCCCAAATGTAACTTTGCCAACACATAATATTCAAAACAATTTTAACGTGTAGCCTGTAGCAACATAAAATAATTGAAGTAGAGGTAAATAGGTATTTCGGGGCCACCCTACTGACTGCAACGGCAGTTTCTTACTAACAATTATAACCATGTATACTCGCATCATCGCTTGCATAACAATGGGAAATTATGTTCACTTTGTTATGTCCCTCCATTATCGCGTACTATTTCGAGCAGCGAGAAAGCCTCTGTGAAGGTGAGTAGTCTGACTACTACCCTACCGCAGCACTCCATACCAAGAAAGTAATATAATCTCAGAGTTTCTGATATATATTGTCTCTTCTGCAGTTTTATGAACACAATCATGGTTTATATTTTCAATTTATGACTGGCATTTACGCAGACCTTAAAGTGGTAGCTACAGAAAAACGTCCAAGCAAATTCAATTTATTAAAAATACCCCTTGATGTATGTAGTTTCATCTTGGTGACACCCATACTTGACGCCATATCACGGCCACTTCATGGCTATATGTCTTTTTTCTACATGCACAAAAAAATTACCCTTTTTTGGTTAAATAGAGATATATATATATATAACAGCAATATGAATCAACGTGTCCAGATTCCCATAAAAAAAAAGGTTAGAAATATAGCTGAAGCGGAAAATTACTGTAACCTAGCAGGTTTTAACAAATAATAAACAGCAGATTTTTAAATATTACAAATTAAACAGTGATTCATTTAACTTACACTCATAACATTTGCACACGTTTCTCACCAGATAAGGATATCATATTAAAAGGAGAAACGATTAATGTATTTAAGTCAGTATCCAAATTGTCAGAATTTGGAAGGGCATGCGAATATACAGCAAGAAATATGTAGAGGGACAATTAAACCACCCTCATTATAGGTCATTCACAAGAGACGTGGGAAATGAGCATTTTTATAGATTTTCATGATAATATTATAGAGTCAACAATAAAAATATTCTAAGTTATGAATTTCAAAACTCTTTGTGCTATTTTATTAAGGATCGCACACACTTCCACTTTATAACTATTGTCGATGAAAATGTCAAAATTTATTCTTGTTCTTGTGTAATGTTAGGGACTAAAAGGGAAAGTTATTCTACGTCTAAGGTCTAAGTGCCCTGTAAGAAATTGATATTTAAGGAAGTGGGACTGTGGAAATGGATTAATTTTTTTTTCTGACTTCCCTTTAATAACTGGTGTATAAGCAAAATACTATGTTCATTACAATTTGAAGTGTCATTTGACAAACGCGTGGAGTCTGTTTACCCATGAAAATATTAATTTCCGTATTTTTCGGGACGAGAGATAATCCTCAGAATGGAGAAATAGAGCAAAGCTCTTAGCAATTATCCTTTAAATGGGAATCAACAACACACACAATGAACATGAACGAATAAGAAAATAATTGAGAGAGAATGCAGGATCACGGAATAAACTTCAAGATGGATCGGCTATTACAAGACGTAGTAACTTAGTAGTTTGCAAGGGGTCAAAAGCACAGGTGCAACATGAAAAAATCACAATGGAAATACACTTAGCTGTATTTTGAAGTAAAGGATAGGCAGCATCATCATTGCCACCCATTTAAACATACGCATTGGAAAGTTACGAAAATATACTTGAACTCTTCTTGTTTCATTCTTACTCGAGCCGTCTGGCAGGAAAGTGTAATTTCATGGGTGGCTGATGTTTTTCATGTTGGGCAATACTACACGTCCCCAGTTAGTTCACTACCGTTTCTTGCACAAGGCAATCGTTTCTGACTTCCCTATTGCTTCCTACCTAAGTGCTGTTTCATGGCATGTCTTCAGAATAATCTGGTTTTGAAGCGTACTAATTTGGATACTGCTAAGTAGTAAAATATATAACTCATTCTGACACTCGTACTTCCTATTCTTAATAACATTAGGATGTTCAGTAGACGCTCCCCACTGAATTCACAGTTATTGACGTCTACATATAAAATAATTCAAGCCCAAGCAATGCATAACATTTAAATAAAATCCCTTTGGTTCACACTGAAACATAGGGGTTGTTACAACTGTATAATCAGTATAGTATCGGCTCCTTCACATACCGTTTACATCCTACAAACCATTAAATATTGCACAGGGACAAACGAGTTAAGTGATTACTCTTAAGAGCCCGCGTAACCCACCATATTAATTTTTTTCTTCCTGATTCAAATTTAGGAAGATTTATTGAAAATGTTACAACAGAACCTTAGATAAAACAGTAGAACGAATAATTTCTGTATAAGGGGCGGCACAGTATCTTAAGAGAGACAAATGGCTAATAATCCCTTCGGACGAAGACGTTGACATGTCCATTGCGTTGGAAGTGCTGATTATATAATTGCATTAGATCGCTGTTCTTAATACCTGGAAAGACGTCATAGTAAAAAGTAGTTAGTAAAACTTTTTACTTCCAAACTTTTTACTTGCTTAATTTAACACTACAGAGCTTAAAATCTTTCCAGCATACGAAGTAAATATAAGTTGGTCTCATCGATGATATCGCGTCAATATTTACCTATATTTAGGAAAAATGAAAAATGCATACTCTACTCGATAAAATTCTCAGGTATTATTAATTGGCATCAGTATAGTTCTTAATAACATATTGAGTCTTTTACATGATACTTTTTTTTAACTATTCTGAGCTCTGTTTTCCTGTCACATTCAGCTCATATCTTCTGTCACAAATCGTACAAATTTCGCTCTGTGGAGGGAAGAGTTAAACTTTGTATAGCCTTTCATAAACCTCTTTGTCTACAGCCGACTGGTTTTTGTTGACAGAAAGACGTGAGAAGGTGTCTTTCATGGCTCTCTGGCCGACCAGTGGTAGGCATTACAGAATTGAATGCTCGGAGTTTGGTGGAGGGGGTGTGAGGGGATGTGACTGTTTTATCTGAAGTAAATTAGTCTTTTGAGGCATTAGCATCGTAGTCCCTGCTACAGCAATAGCTTTGAGTCTCAATAGACTGCGACCGTAAATCACACTAGGAAATGACTTTTAGGTCTGCGGTACGAGAGGAATATCTGGTTCGCAGTTAATGAGCACTTTCGAAATCAATCTTGACAAAACTCATGCCCCTAGGCGCATTAAGTTTAAAGTGAAACCTACTGGCGTGTATATAGTTACCTCGCCTGCAAATTATGAAATGTTACAATATACTTGTATTTAAAATTTGGATATTTTATGTGAAAAATATAATGTTAAAAATTAGTTGCCTATAACATGTACTATGGTTTAACAAACATTTTATAAATACACTACTCGTATAAATGTATATACATATATGAGTATATATGTTTAGGGTGTGTTTATACGTGTAAATAATCTCTATGTGTGTATAAATAGGCACACATAAGTTTATATGTATGTGCAAACATTGTAAAAATGCATAAACAATATTTAACTAGAATAAACCAATTTACAGAAGATTGCTAGAAAAAGAAAGGTATTTCGAAAATCGTTGTTTCGTGTATTTAGTGAAAATTTCAGTTCTCCGTTCTAATAGCAAATCTCGACAGCCCAAGATTTTCTGTTTATCTTCGTGAAGTGAAATCATGAAAGTTAAATATATATATTTTTTTTTTACATGTTTCCAGATCTCAGTCAGTATCGCAAAAAGACGGATAAATACAGGACGTCTTGATCCGTAGAAAATGAGATACATCACTCACTCGCGAGTCTAACGAACCTTTAAAATCCGTAGCAGAACACGAAGATTATCTTCATATTCCGTTAGCCATTGCAATTACCTTCCTCTGCCAAAAAAATTATATCANAACTAAATCTTACTTTAAACCAGTCCATACCCCAAATGTAACTTTGCCAACACATAATATTCAAAACAATTTTAACATGTAGCCTGTAGCAACATCAAATAATTGAAGTAGAGGTAAATAGGTATTTCGGGGCCACCCTACTGACTGCAACGGCAGTTTCTTACTAACAATTATAACCATGTATGCTCGGATCATCGCTTGCATAACAATGGGAAATTATGTGCACTTTGTTATGTCCCTCCATTATCGCGTACTATTTCGAGCAGCGAGAAAGCCTCTGTGAAGGTGAGTAGTCTGACTACTACCCTACCGCAGCACTCCATACCAAGAAAGTAATATAATCTCAGAGTTTCTGATATATATTGTCTCTTCTGCAGTTTTATGAACACAATCATGGTTTATATTTNCTCTCCATCCCAAGAAAGTAATATAATCTCAGAGTTTCTGATATATATTGTCTCTTCTGCAGTTTTATGAACACAATCACGGTTTATATTTTCAATTTATGACTGGCATTTACGCAGACCTTAAAGTGGTAGCTACAGAAAAACGTCCAAGCAAATTCAATTTATTAAAAATACCCCTTGATGTATGTAGTTTCATCTTGGTGACACCCATACTTGACGCCATATCACGGCCACTTCATGGCTATATGTCTTTTTTCTACATGCACAAAAAAATTACCCTTTTTTGGTTAAATAGAGATATATATATAAATAACAGCAATATGAATCAACGTGTCCAGATTCCCATAAAAAAAAAGGTTAGAAATATAGCTGAAGCGGAAAATTACTGTAACCTAGCAGGTTTTAACAAATAATAAACAGCAGATTTTTAAATATTACAAATTAAACAGTGATTCATTTAACTTACACTCATAACATTTGCACACGTTTCTCACCAGATAAGGATATCATATTAAAAGGAGAAACGATTAATGTATTTTAGTCAGTATCCAAATTGTCAGAATTTGGAAGTGCATGCGAATATACAGCAAGAAATATGTAGAGGGACAATTAAACCACCCTCATTATAGGTCATTCACAAGAGACGTGGGAAATGAGCATTTTTATAGATTTTCATGATGATATTTTAGAGTCAACAATAAAAATATTCTAAGTTATGAATTTCAAAACTCTTTGTGCTTTTTTATTAAGGATCGCACACACTTCCACTTTATAACTATTGTCGATGAAAATGTCAAAATTTATTCTTGTTCTTGCCCATGACTGTTCCACATTTAATTTACAATTTCCGAAAATAAACCTTTGAAATAATAACTGCATTTATATATGTATATGAATATATATATATTATATATATAGGATGTTTCCTAACTTTTGTTACAGATTTTGGGAGGTGATATTAGGCATGGAAAAATAGGCAGAAACGCGGAGAAACATTTTTTCCTTGCTGGAGTCGTTAAGGAGATACGCCTTCAAACGTGCAGCATACATTAATCGGGTGAATACCTAGCAGTTAGGCAACCCGTAAAGCGTGGTAACAAGAAGTAATGTTAGGGACTAAAAGGGAAAGTTATTCTACGTCTAAGGTCTAAGTGCCCTGTAAGAAATTGATATTTAAGAAAGTGGGACTGTGGAAATGGATTAATTTCTTTTTCTGACTTCCCTTTAATAACTGGTGTATAAGCAAAATACTACGTGCATTACAATTTGAAGTGTCATTTGACAAACGCGTGGAGTCTGTTTACCCATGAAAATATTAATTTCCGTATTTTTCGGGACGAGAGATAATCCTCAGAATGGAGAAATAGAGCAAAGCCCTTAGCAATTATCCTTTAAATGGGAATCAACAACACACACAATGAACATGAACGAATAAGAAAATAATTGAGAGAGAATGCAGGATCACGGAATAAACTTCAAGATGGATCGGCTATTACAAGACGTAGTAACTTAGTAGTTTGCAAGGGGTCAAAAGCACAGGTGCAAAGGTGCAACATGAAAAAATCACAATGGAAATACACTTAGCTGTATTTTGAAGTAAAGGATAGGCAGCATCAGCATTGCCACCCATTTAAACATACGCATTGGAAAGTTACGAAAATATACTTGAAATCTTCTTGTTTCATTCTTACTCGAGCCGTCTGGCAGGAAAGTGTAATTTCATGGGTGGCTGATGTTTTTCATGTTGGGCAATACTACACGTCCCCAGTTAGTTCACTACCGTTTCTTGCACAAGGCAATCGTTTCTGACTTCCCTTTTGCTTCCTACCTAAGTGCTGTTTCATGGCATATCTTCAGAATAATCTGGTTTTGAAGCTTACTAATTTGGATACTGCTAAGTAGTAAAATATATAACTCATTCTGACACTCGTACTTCCTATTCTTAATAACATTAGGATGTTCAGTAGACGCTCCCCACTGAATTCACAGTTATTGACGTCTACATATAAAATAATTCAAGCCCAAGCAATGCATAACATTTAAATAAAATCCCTTTGGTTCACACTGAAACATAGGGGTTGTTACAACTGTATAATCAGTATAGTAGCGGCTCCTTCACATACCGTTTACATCCTACAAACCATTAAATATTGCACAGGGACAAACGAGTTAAGTGATTACTCTTAAGAGCCCGCGTAACCCACCATATTAATTTTTTTCTTCCTGATTCAAATTTAGGAAGATTTATTGAAAATGTTACAACAGAACCTTAGATAAAACAGTAGAACGAATAATTTCTGTATAAGGGGCGGCACAGTATCTTAAGAGAGACAAATGGCTAATAATCCCTTCGGACGATATTTACCTATATTTAGGAAAAATGAAAAATGCATACTCTACTCGATATTATTCTCAGGTATTATTAATTGGCATCAGTATAGTTCTTAATAACATATTGAGTCTTTTACATGATACTTTTTTTTAACTATTCTGAGCTCTGTTTTCCTGTCAAATTCAGCTCATATCTTCTGTCACACATCGTACAAATTTCGCTCTGTGGAGGGAAGAGTTAAACTTTGTATAGCCTTTCATAAACCTCTTTGTCTACAGCCGACTGGTTTTTGTTGACAGAAAGACGTGAGAAGGTGTCTTTCATGGCTCTCTGGCCGACCAGTGGTAGGCATTACAGAATTGAATGCTCGGAGTTTGGTGGAGGGGGTGTGAGGGGATGTGACTGTTTTATCTGAAGTAAATTAGTCTTTTGAGGCATTAGCATCGTAGTCCCTGCTACAGCAATAGCTTTGGGTCTCAATAGACTGCGACCGTAAATCACACTAGGAAATGACTTTTAGGTCTGCGGTACGAGAGGAATATCTGGTTCGCAGTTAATGAGCACTTTCGAAATCAATCTTGACAAAACTCATGCCCCTAGGCGCATTAAGTTTAAAGTGAAACCTACTGGCGTGTATATAGTTACCTCGCCTGCAAATTATGAAATGTTACAATATACTTGTATTTAAAATTTGGATATTTTATGTGAAAAATATAATGTTAAAAATTAGTTGCCTATAACATGTACTATGGTTTAACAAACATTTTATAAATACACTACTCGTATAAATGTATATACATATATGANTTGCCTATAACATGTACTATGGTTTAACAAACATTTTATAAATACACTACTCGTATAAATGTATATACATATATGAGTATATATGTTTAGGGTGTGTTTATACGTGTAAATAATCTATATGTGTGTATAAATAGGCATACATAAGTTTATATGTATATGCAAACATTGTAAAAATGCATAAACAATATTTAACTAGAATAAACCAATTTACAGAAGATTGCTAGAAAAAGAAAGGTACTTCGAAAATCGTTGTTTCGTGTATTTAGTGAAAATTTCAGTTCTCCGTTCTAATAGCAAATCTCGACAGCCCAAGATTTTCTGTTTATCTTCGTGAAGTGAAATCATGAAAGTTAAATATATATAATTTTTTTTTACATGTTTCCAGATCTCAGTCAGTATCGCAAAAAGACGGATAAATACAGGACGTCTTGATCCGTAGAAAATGAGATACATCACTCACTCGCGAGTCTAACGAACCTTTAAAATCCGTAGCAGAACACGAAGATTATCTTCATATTCCGTTAGCCATTGCAATTACCTTCCTCTGCCAAAAAAATTATATCAAACTTCAAGGGAGCCTATTTTACATAGACAACATAACCGACTACAGCGACTTCAAAAATAAATGCATAGATTGACGTAAGCAAGAAAAATTATAAATTATGACGTTTCTAAATAAATATGCTCTCCCTGTGTCAGCCAAACTGGTTTACTAAAAAATGTAAAATAACGTGAAATAAATTTGTCACTCTATAATCGTTATGTTGATGTCATTCGGCGGCGTCCGTTTCATCTCAGCGCTTCTCTCTTGAGGATTTCTCAGGGTGAAGTTGAAAACACTTGCGACCTACCTCCTTCATGACAGATCGTCGGTTAGACGGCATGAAACTCACAAGAAAATGTGTGGCATGTTACTAAACAAGTGCGCCATGGTGCTGCCTGCTAGCCACAGGCGCAGTTTGTGGTTGGTTACATGTCGATGTTGACGTGATGTGGGAGACCATGCGTGTAACGTGCCAGGATGTAAACTTATCCACTTGGGCTGTATGGGTAACTTATCACTACCAGGGGCGACTAGACGGTCTGACCAGCTGTTCTCTCGCATAGCTAACGTCGTGCTGACGTCTGTTCCGCACGTCACGGTGGCTGCATAGGCCAAGCTAAGCACCGCGAGTGTACGTTCTGCTACTCCTCGTGTTGAAATGGTGGCAATTCATGTGGAACAAGTTTTTGAGAAGTTTTGGCTCGACACTTGAACGGTAGAAGGAGAGTGGCATCCGATGGATTACTTCACCTGAATGAACAATACGTAGAATTCATTACAAAGTAGTACACACTCTAACAATAGTGTGATAAAGGCAAGATTTATTTTACACGTAAAAGAATAATTCATACATTTTATAAAACTGTAAAATATTTAGTCAAAAAATTTTTTCATCAAGTGTAATTGCAATTAAAATTTCAACGTGTTTCAATTTTGGATATATAAAACAGACATTTCGCAACCTCTTTTCCCTATTAATTAAGTAAGAACATAACAATAACTATTTAGTTTTATGTGTAATAAAAACCAGTAATAATGATTTTGAAAATGTATAGTTTATTATATCCACATCCAATTCAAGTACAAAAGTTATTACTATTTTTATTTGGAATAAATGCACATAAAGCTGGATTCACTATCAACCGTCGCGCCCGTCAGTCGCCCGTCCGTTAGTCAGTCATCCGTCTGTTATTGTCCGTTAGTTGAAAGCGATTCACAACAATCCATCTTCCCTCTGTTTTTCTGTACTGCAAAATTTCAGTGTGACAACTTAACATCGTAATTTTACAAGAAAGATATATTTTTTGCAAATATTTCCCTACGTTATAGAAATATATACTATTTTTTTTTTACATTTTATATATTTGAATTGACCGCCAAAGATACAAAAACAGATAGACTGCCTTGCATTTTATTTCACACTACGTATTCTCGTATAAGGAATGTCATCAGAAGGCGGTGGCTCATACGTCCGTCGAATGTTACAGTTTGGTAAATATTTTAGTGATGGATGGATAGAAAAAAAGGTGCCCTGCGATTGGTTGGAGATCACGTGACTGTCGGACTGATGGGCGACTGACGAATGCGATGGCTGGTTGTGAATCCAGCTTAAATGTAATTATGAGAAATATTTGTTAATAGTAGTACCAACATTTTCTTTAATAAATAATATGATTGCCCTACTTGACAAAGGCTTTTTGGGAAAACAGAAAGTGCTTTCTGAACCATCCCGAATAGAAATACGTGTAAATATTGATTTATAACAGACACTTATTAATTACAATTTAAATAACTTAATTCTAGGAAATTATTTTACACTGATACATGATAACCTATACTTGTTTTATCAAGTGCAACATTAATCGAAATTTTGTGACAATTTTTGATCTGCGAGTTTCACAGTTGGGTTCCGTATCTAATGGAAGTCACTCCCCTTCCACCTTAATAGGGCCGCGGTGTTTGGGCGGTTAGACTGTTTGCCTCCTACCAGGGCGAACCGGGTTCAATCCTCGACTAAGCCATTCCTAGCGTTTCGCAATTAGGAATCGTGCCGGACGATGCCACTGATCAGCGGGTTTTCTCGNAATCCAGCTTAAATGTAATTATGAGAAATATTTGTTAATAGTAGTACCAACATTTTCTTTAATAAATAATATGATTACCCTACTTGACAAAGGCTTTTTGGGAAAACAGAAAGTGCTTTCTGAACCATCCCGAATAGAAATACGTTTAAATATTGATTTATAACAGACACTTATTAATTACAATTTAAATAACTTAATTATAGGAAATTATTTTACACTGATACATGATAGCCTATACTTGTTTTATCAAGTGCAACATTAATCGAAATTTTGTGACAATTTTTGATCTGCGAGTTTCACAGTTGGGTTCCGTATCTAATGGAAGTCACTCCCCTTCCACCTTAATAGGGCCGCGGTGTTTGGGCGGTTAGACTGCTTGCCTCCTACCAGGGCGAACCGGGTTCAATACTCGACTAAGCCATTCCTAGCGTTTCGCAATTAGGAATCGTGCCGGACGATGCCACTGATCAGCGGGTTTTCTCGGGTATCTCCCGTTTCTTCCACCCTTGCATTCCGGCGCTGCTCCATTATTACCTCATTTCACCTTCCTCGGCTCTCAAGACTCGTTAGGAGCCGCCCAAATCTCTCAACCTAGCGCAATTCTACCTTAAAATCGAGGTCTTGAGCACCGGTTCATATGAAGTGAGGTGAAGAAAAGGCAGTTGCGCGATAAAATACTACGGCCGACGGCAAAGTCCAGCACGTTTTCACGAGGAAAAAGCCTTATTCACCTTCACGGCAGGCAAATAGTAAGTATTACTACTGCACCGCCCACCCCACCCTAAACGAATATGACATATTGATGCAGTATTTACGAGTGGTAATAATTATTTCACTACTAAGAAATTTTATTTTAACAGCGGCCAATAACAAATCATTTCACATTCGTCGTAACTTACATTTACCCGCACTCGCGGAGATACTTCACCTTTGACCTTTTATTCCAAAACACAGTTTTATAAAGTTAACTAGAGGGATTTTCGACCCCTTTAAATTCAAGGAATGTTTCGTCTAGAGCTTGCCTTTTTGAAGACAAAAGAATAAATCGCCGTGAATCCACTGATTAAGGCGTAAATCTCTCGCGATTGGTTGCTCTTCAGCTGCGTCAGCGCTCTGGTTAGAACACCTAGTGCCGGTCTACGCCAAGGGCCTGGAATTCACAGTGATCGGTCTCCAATCCCCTGGCGTAAACTGTGTAGTTGGGAGAGTGTGACAAGAGGAGCTATCAAGCTATTCTGGCGACAGCACAGCTCGTCGCAGAAGACCTCCCACTGTGATTTTGCCTGAACCGACGCCTATCTTCGAGAGCAATTTCACAAGACAAAACTGAATATAAAACTACTCATAAATTATCGACCATGACACTATGTTAGTGCGGACTCCGATTGACAAGTTACATAGTAAACTTTAACGTATTGTCAAAGTCAGCTTCGTGTCTTGAACGCATAGTATCTGGTCCCATAAAAACCAATATTCCACTCATGGTGAATATTATGTCATTGATGCAAACATATCTCTAGGTGTCATCGAAGTGCATCAGGTGTGTGATGTTTGCAGCTTATCGGTGTGCATAGACACCAGGTGCTAAAATAATACTACAAACAGTAGGTAGAGGTGTTCTTTTAATCACTTATACAAAGCAACAGTTTGATAAATATTCTAAATGTCTGCTTGCGATACTTTACTTCTGCGAACATAGTGATACCATCAAAGTTAATTTTTTGGCTACTTCATGCTGAATTGCAAGAAAAGCAAAACTTGACTATTTTGTCTAAGATGGTGGAACGAATGTAGGGCAAGATAATTTATGGTTTAGGAAAACTCCGTTTAGAATAAACCACTGGGAAACAGATATGTAGAATTTTTAAACCCATATTTGATGACTTCAGCTTCTTTAAGGCGTATCTTCAGTCTTCCAATGTCAGTGACAATTTCTTCTGTTGAGAACTCATCACATGTTTGCGTGTGATTTGAAAGAAATTCTTCGATTTCTTCCTTTGACGTGTAATTCATATTGTCTGGCATTAAAACAGCGAACAGTGATAAAATGTTGCCCAATGTTTGAGGACGTGTCTCTAATTCTGTGTGGAAGCAACCTGTAAATTAAAAATTTGATTTTTATCTTCGTCATTCAGAAAAAAAAACCAACATTCACAGTTTTTTTTCCTGGCAGCGATGTTCATCTTCTCATTTCTTCTGTGGGAATCTCAATTTTCCCGTACAATTCAATGGGATAAATGAGTGTATTCTCCACCGTCATTCCGAATTTATTGAAAAAAAAAAATTTCTGTGTCATTTTTATTACACACTTTTCAAAGCCAATTCCAGATGTTCGCTGGTGCGTATGCGTATAATTAATTTCGCCCAGTACTTTGTTCAAACGAAGGGTAATTAGGGAAGTAAAATGACACAGGGCAGACAGCAATACGTGATCTGTGCCACTTGTAAAAATATTTTTTTCTGGGCTGCATTGTCCTTCAACAGCTTCGATATTTTACTCTAAATGAATCGTCACGTTTGTAACAACATCATGTTGAGCACTCCGTCTAATCTTACAATTCGTGCGATTTTCGACAAAAAAATCGCAGTGATGAGTTGATGCGGATATAATGCATGAAGTGTTTCCAGAGTAAAAAAAATTCAACAAAAGTAGGTACTTTCTGAAATGAATGAACTCCACAAAAATACAGCGAATGATTACCACAGCACACGGCATAAACAAAGTTTTGGGCTTTAGATCACAAATTCTCTTTCATACTCCTGTGTGGATTTCTACTACTGTCGAAGCGTTATCATTACCTTATCTAAAACACATGTTGATATCAACCCCTTCCTTCTCCAGGTTATTTGCGATTTCATTTGTAATGGCTTCTGTATTATTTCCAGTAAGAGGGTAAAAACATAAGAAGGATAACAATATATCGACATTTCCGTAATCAATACATATCGATACACCTGATGATCTTTCGTGTTGTATGTACATGTGAAACATAAGGTGTCCTATCAAAGAGAGTACCAAAATGCTAAACTTTCTTGATACCAAAAAATATTCTTTTAATTACCAGCATTTCCAGGAAGTGTAATGAAATAATTTAGGGTATTCGATGATAAATAGGTAATTACAACTTTCCCGAAAGGAGCTGCTTGCAGAACACGAACAAAATTATAATTTAAGACTGGGTCATAATGTGACATAATTCGATAATTTCAAGGAAGATTCCTTAATTTTTTCTGATGTTAGATCTCCCCTGTGGCAATGAAAGGAATATTTTGATTTGCCAAAAATAGTATTTCATTTGAAAGGTAATACAAAATATCCCTCCATTTATTTTTATTCTTTCCTACATTCTCTAGATCAGATAAGTCAATAAGATTGTTTATCTTTGACCATGCTGATAATGATTTCCATTTTGCAGGGAAACCGAGATGCAGCACTGAATCCTCGTGGACAAACACTTCTGGATTCACTTTCCAAGAATTCATAAATTTTTCAATAAATCTGGAAGTCACTGGTCCTTTGTCATTGGTAGCAAAGAGTCTGCAGAAAAAAAACGGCACAAGGCTTGTTTTATGGGAAAATGTAACAATTCCTTTCCTTTGGACCTTCTTATCATTTGGCATCTCCCTATAAAGTAATAAAGGGTTCAGTCAACAACTTTATACTTTTGTTTTTTCTACGTTTCTCTCTATTGAAATATAAGGTTTATCTCCGTTTTGGAATGTTTCACTCCCTCTCATGATCAGGTCAACTCTCATTGNCTCTCTATTGAAATATAAGGTTTATCTCCGTTTTGGAATGTTTCACTCCCTCTCATGATCAGGTCAACTCTCATTGCATCAGAGGAGATTCCATTTACTTCTTTTTGTATTACTTCTTCTTCTGGCGTTTCTCCAGCATCCTCTTTCTCTTCATAACTCTGCTATATGGATGTTTACTCAAATTCACGTCAAATTACAACAAATATTTCTTGTCAAATAGTTGATGAAAATTCGCGCACTTTTGCAGTGGGAATGTCTCTGTTGAAAAGTGTCTTCTTTTTCACTAGTGGTTGACGGAGTTACAAACTATAATATTAATACAAACGAAGTCTGAAATACACATTTTTTCAACGAATAAAAAATATTTCAGTTATTTAGTTAGCGAAGTGTTTTAAACTTCTTATAATTTATTGATTACTGCACATTTCTTCGTGATGTATTGTCGTTGAAGTTGGCTTTATGATAATTATGATGTTTAAGGAAAGCGTAATATTACAAAAATATAATTAAATCAAATATCAAATAATAATTTTTTTTAAATTGTATTTNTGTTTAAGGAAAGCGTAATATTACAAAAATATAATTAAATCAAATATCAAATAATAATTTTTTTTAAATTGTATTTGTTAATACATTCCGCATTTTAATATAATCCCGGAAATTAGTTATACAATACATTATATTTAGAATCATGCTTATGAAGACTTGCAAATCTGAGTATTTTATTTCTAACTTTCTGTCTCTGAATCAAGTGTATTTTGAATTAATTCTAGCGTCGAAATAAAATTTTTATGCTTCCATAAGATGTTTTTTGACTAGCATTTAAATATGTTTACCAGTGTTAAAAAATTTTATTCACCATCGGATTAAAAACAGTACAATTTTCCTTATTTCCTAAATTAGATAAAGATACATAATGTTACTTGAAAGAGACAGTGTATAACGCATTGTTTTAATTACATCAAGTTTATGCTCTAATCAAATACACGTATCCCTTCAGCATTGAAAATTCAGATACTGAAAATTAGCAAATGCTTCGTATTAACTACTAGTTAAAAATATAAATATTCTTTTTTTTACACATGGGAACAATATCAGTTCCATAGAACCGATATTAGATAATACTGTTGTATGTAAGTAGACTAAGGTGTAAGGGTAGTTTACGACCTACGTACCTACGTTTAAAAATAAAATCGTTATGTATACATAATTTTATTTAAATTATAGTTTTAACGTAGTTTATCGCAATAAATTACTTAGCAAAAGTAGCATTTTAAACTTACGTTGTTTTATACTTGGGTTTATAGGAAATAACGCATTTTATGTACGGACGAAGTATACTGAAATCAACCACTTCAGCTAGTTTAAACAATTAACTGCCTGCAATATTGTAGCACAAACGGTCAGTTTTTTCATGCGACTACAGAAACTGCGGTATGTGTGATGGCGATTACGATAGCGCGCAGATATATTTTGTAGACGGAATACCACTGTAAACGGTACTTTACAACGCAGCGCCCCTGAAGTTCATTGCAATCAACAGTTGTGGCGGCGAGAGATCGGGAGCCAATAAAATACACGAGGGTCCTAGAAAGCCACGCTCACACTGATGCAAGTACCCTCTACTCCGACAATAATACCCCCGGGCAAAATAATATATCGAGAATTTTTACAACTCGCCAATACAATGCAGTATTCACATCATTTTTGAACGCTGTGTTGTGCTGTGACCAAACAGCAAATTCATATTATAATATTAAGTTTACTAATTAGGAATTAATTTTTTTTAAACAAATATCAAATAAATACACATCGCGTTTGCTTATTTTTCAGTTCCTTCAGTTCTATAAGAAAATTAATCGCTATTGAAATTCAATTTAATGTTAAACTAGTAGCCGCCCCTCTCCTTAGTAGGCCCCTGAAAAGTCGTAGCTTGAAATCTAAGAATAGCTTTTCTCTTTTCCATGAAACTAAAAGTGGAATGGCCTCTGAGGATGTATTTACAGTTTATAAAATCATTCAGCAGGCAGTGACAGAGATAAAAACTATTATTTTGAACGCCAAGTTTGAGCGGGAATCCAGTAATGCGACAAGATATAAAAATACGTCTCATCTCGCCTAGGCATTAAGTTTTTATTTTTCGAGCTACGTGAAGTACAACTTAAATACTCGTACAAGGAGTAAAAGTTTTTCAGACCATTCCCATATCCGACAACTTATTAGCCATTCATAACCTGTAAAATGTGAGCTTGCTAAATTCATCCTCATTATATTTATGAAATTACGGAACCCACTAAGTCCCGTGCAGTATAATCACAGCAGCGACAACATTTCCAACTGTAATAAGAGCGAGACAAACACTTGCGTGCAGAAATAAAGCTCCGAGCACCTTGCGCTCGTGCTGCCAAAGACAACCGCCAGGTTGCAAGTGGTGCAGACCACGGTATATAGAGAAGCCAAGCTCTCCTTCAGCTTCGTCTGCTTTCTCCATCTTCTCCAGCAGCACCACCTTTCAGCTGTGAAGGGGGAGAAAGAACGAGTCCCGGAGCTCTTTGTGCGAACGAGGCACGCGATCAATGCCGCGCTAATAGCGGTAGTGGCTGAGGCATCTATCACTGCGTCGTCAGTGAAATACAGACTTTTTTTTTCCCCGTGCAGCGTGCAAGTTTGAGACTCCACGTGGTGATCGTTGCGCTAGTGGAAAGTGTGTTTCTAAGCTAAATGTAGCCATATGTTCTCGTCTTGCATACATTCAACATTTTTTAGATGTGGCAGCCTGGAAAGACAGATTTAAGGCGCTGATGAAGTTGCTCCAGAATGACTGCTCTTATATCTAGGACTGTAAACATCAATTCTCGCAATTTTTTCATGCCGCTGCGCTCGAAGAATTCTATGGCCGGCTCGCAGAGGAGGCAATGATCCGCCAAATGTTGTTTCCATTGAGCAAAGATGATGATGCTCCAGCACCAGATAGTTGGTCCCCGAAGTTGTGGTTTTTACACTCCCAACCACACCAGCGAATCTGGGTCCCATAACCGCCACCATTGGGATACGGCTACAACAGTACTGTTGTTCTCTGAACGTCTGCCCTCGGATGATGACTCCATCACCCCAGAAGAGGCCGTTGGTCTACCTCATCTTTAGTCTGCGATGCCAATAGTTTTCGGGTGATACGAACGAATGACGGGAGTACTGGTTGGCGATTTCTGGTAGAGCGTGTGTTCGATGTGTGTGATGGGTGGTGCGTGTGTTTCAGGAGAGAACCCGGCAGCGATGCAACATGGCGGCTGCGGGCGCTGCTACTCGCCCCAGCACTGGTGGCTGCTGAGAGTGGCGCTGTGGTGGCTGCTGCTTGCGTTCGCCGCCGACAGATGACAGCACTCGTAGGCCGCGGAGCACGCCACGGAGTTTCACACCTCGCTGTGTTTGCTGACAGGGACAGCAGCGTGTCGCTCAACCGTTTACGCATCTAGTCTATGTTATTCTGTGTGTCAACAAAAATAAATGAGTTTTTTTCTCGAGTGCGTCGGTGAAGTCGTGAGAAAAAGTGTTTGTAAATGACTGCGCCACATTATACGTATTTTATGAACGAATGGAGAAAAAAAAAAAATTCCTGGTAGCTTGACATGGCGTACACGCTGACACCATTAAAATAATCTCGAAATGTTTTAGGCCGTGTTTGAATAGGCATTCATGAGGTGGTATGTTTAAATCAGAACGCTGTCTATATGCCTAGTATCATGATATACATCCATTGCAACACAACCACTTCCTCAAAACAAGTATGTTTTTCTTCTCAAAATTGGATGATCTATTTTATGCCACATCTTAGACACATTCCGTAGGTCGTGTGATAAATTGCGTATTGTCATGACAATAATAGTTTTTATCGATGACTTTAGGAAATTTATTTGGAAAATTTTATTTAATGATACAACAGTGCTTTAGTCGAACAAACTCGATAAATTATAGTATTATTACTATTAAAACCAGGTTCAAAAATACAATTCATTGATAAAAACATTATTTTTGATTTCAGATTAAAATTCTTCGAGCGTGAAACACTTCTGTATGTACGCAATGCACCAAATAAAATAGTGTGCGTGTCATACTTCCAGCTGCTTCGGAGCAATAACTAAACCTATGCGTACAGTAATTTTTTTATATTGCTATCGGCGTATTAATTAAAATGCATTATATTTTAGATTATTGTAGGACAGTCAGTAGTTTAAAATGATAGTCTTAGATTTTAACATTAACTCAAAACAAGTCCCTTTTGATTTTCATTATTTCATACTGTCACGAAAATTATTCATTTTATTATGCAGTTTTGTGTGAATGTACATTTTTTCAATACTTAGATCAAAAACAGCGGTAAATTATATTTATGAAGTTTTCAGTTTTATGTACAGTATGTTAAAATTTATTTAACAAAATATACTAGTTTTTATTTCGTTTTGGTGAGAAAACTTGCCAATTCCAACACGGCCTCAGTTTCTTTTTATTATATATTTTGCTAAGATGTATTTAAATGTTTTATATTATTAAACATTCATGGTTTCTCTAAGCATCATTGGAAGTGTTGACATATTGTATGTCTGCTGCAAGCGTTTGATTTCAACGTGTAATTTCACAAATAAACGCAAATATATCATTGGTATTAATTATACAACAATGTTATGTGAGCACATTTAAAACTTTTACAAGGGGGACGGATCTGTAATAATTAGTAAAATTTTCTCATCTTTATAGGTTTACTTCGTAAACGCTATTGAATTTTGTGATCTGTAGTGTATTTAATTTAAGTGTGTTATTTATTATTTTTTAAAAATATATTCTCACCTTTCCTTATTCTAATAGCTTTACACCAAAACATGTGCATTTCCCACTCCTTCTGCTGTGTTTGGCGTGGAAAACCTTAAAAAACTGAATTGTTGTGTGTGATATAATCATGTTTCTCGTTTGGCAGTGTCTGAGTAAACTTAACTGCTAAATTGTGTAATAAGAAGAAAAAATTATACTCCTTTCTGGTGTGTCAAATTCTATAGATGTGCAGTTGTTTCTAAGAGAGGTACTTAACAAACAATAAGTCTTTAAGTTTTTTAAACTGGAATATGATTACGAAATGCTATCACGGGCCACACATCAACAGTATCGGCTGCTATTTTAATAGTATAAAAATATTTCTGTTTAACTATTATAATGCAAAATTTGTTGGTTTCGAAATATTGAACATTTTAATGGAGTGATACAAAAAACAATTTTAGTGGAGTATTTTTTTTTTCTAATTTGTCCATTTGTGTCTCTGTATGGTGCTCGTATTATTTAAATTCCCTCAGAGTGTTGTGATACATATCCCAGTGGTCAAATTACTGTGTTTTGATACCACTAGTAGGTCACGCGTACGAGCAAAGCCTTTTGCAGGCATGTTTTGAGAAAGAAAGTATATTATATAGTGCATTTTTATTTCCCTTATGATATAATCGTTTTCACGTATGGAACTTGAAGATTCGTAGGGATTGTGACTACCAGCATAACTGTTGTATAGGTACTTTTGGAAAATATGCAGCAAAAGTGATGATTTTGGATTAATTTCCTTTGATTTTTTATCGGTTTAGCTATAATACATCATATATCATACTGTAATAAAAACGTTTAAAAAATAGTTAATGTAGACTTTAAAGCCTCGACAAGCAATACACCTTTACAATAAAATATTTATTTGAACATCAGGAAATTAATATTTTTCTTAGCTTTAAGGAGGATTCGTTATCCTTAACAGTATTCAACATACAAGACTTAAAGAAATTTACATTTGCACAGAACGGAAAATCAGATATCGTTTTCGGTCTCCTGCCGAGTCAATTTATCGACTGTCTCTACTGTAACGGAATAGTTATTCTGCAAATTTGCGCCAGTTGTATTTAAATGTAAATTAGATAAATAGAAATCGATAGATCTGATTAATGTTTGAAGTTGGTTTCTTATTGNCCAGTTGTATTTAAATGTAAATTAGATAAATAGAAATCGATAGATCTGATTAATGTTTGAAGTTGGTTTCTTATTGTTTAAAAATTATAATATATGAATTTACAAATATTTTGCAAAGGGTTGGATAATAATATTTTTTAATGATCTTATATGGGCTTCTATTTATATTACTGATCACAGTAACAAGTATTCCAAAGTCCTAATGAGTCATTAAAATCTGTAAAAGACTTTGTAAACTTAGAATCGTCAGAGTTCATAAAACATTTTAGACTTAACACAATTTAAAATTGGTGGGTTTAAAATAACTAACAGTTATTAGTTATTTTAAAGGACAGTCTTTTACGAAAACATAACCTTGTGATGATTTATGTACACCTATACATTGGCAAAAATGTGACCAGATATTTCCAAAAAAAGCAAAAGTAAACGTTACTTCGCGTTGTTTCAACCAATTAACTGAATTATTAAAAGTCCATTCCTATTGGGTTCTTCGAATTTGTGTAACTCGTTTTGGTTTACGTTCACACGCATATCTGGACAACNAAAAGTCCATTCCTATTGGGTTCTTCGAATTTGTGTAACTCGTTTTGGTTTACGTTCACACGCATATCTGGACAACACTTGTAATAAACATACATTTCCAACGATACAATGCATGCCTATATTTATTAGTCTAGCCTTTCTTGCCAAATAACGTTGCAGCATGCCCTTTAGAAGTCCAACAGTTATAGNTTGCCTATATTTATTAGTCTAGCCTTTCTTGCCAAATAACGTTGCAGCATGCCCTTTAGAAGTCCAACAGTTATAGGTACAAAGCTACATAAATATAAAAAATCTAAGACTTTTTAATTATTTACTAGGTCATGCTTTGCTCTCTTTTCTTGTCATATTATTGGGGTAGGTAGGGACTATTTTACGAGAGACCATGGTGGTGCATTGGCTACAGCGATCGTCTCCCACCAAGGCGAACCAGATCTAATTCCCATCGGTGTCGCTCTCGAATGCACGTGGGAATCGTGCCGTACGATGCCGCTGGTCGACGAGTTTTATCGGGGATCTCTCGTTTCACCCGCCCCTGCATACTGTCGCTGGCAAATACTCATATCGCTGCACACTCATCAGCTCTCAAAAACTCGGTGTAACCTCCCCGCTCTCCCATTTACAATTGTATTGTTTAGTGGAGACTTTGTGCTGGAGAGCAAAGTAGTTTGGTGAAGCTAATTGTTTTCAAGAATTGCTATATTGTATTGACACAGGGTGCTACACCATCGACTTAAAATAGCGTTTTAAAATAAAACTGTAAATATTTGTTGGGTGATCTAACAGCATGATCTATCGGCTTTACGTAGTTAAGCCTTATTACAAAAGAAGTGGTTATTCTGTTAATGCATTTAATTCGGCTAACCGATATTTCTCGCTTCTACAGTCTGTACGCAAGATGTTCTGATAACNTATTCTGTTAATGCATTTAATTCGGCTAACCGATATTTCTCGCTTCTACAGTCTGTACGCAAGATGTTCTGATAACCCTTTAAAATAAGTTTTTCGTAAAGTAAGCAATAGTATCGTTCGTTATTTAACTAATATTACTGCAACGCAATTCTGATNTTTGTTGGGTGATCTAACAGCATGATCTATCGGCTTTACGTAGTTAAGCCTTATTACAAAAGAAGTGGTTATTCTGTTAATGCATTTAATTCGGCTAACCGATATTTCTCGCTTCTACAGTCTGTACGCAAGATGTTCTGATAACACTTTAAAATAAGTTTTTCGTAAAGTAAGCAATAGTATCGTTCGTTATTCAACTAATATTACTGCAACGCAATTCTGACCCATTCTAAGAGAATTGTCTTTTATGACAAGAAGCAATAAGCCTACAATTGGCACCCAAACATTAAGTTAAAGGTTTCGGATGGTTTTTAAATCCATGTGAGCTTACTTTTTAAGTTGGTTGGTACTTTACTCATTTCGTGCACAACACAAGAAATAAAACATCTGTATGGAAGTAAAACACAAAAATTTAGTAGAAACAGAAAAAATTAACGCACAGATACTTGCAGATTACGAATAACACTTTCAAGTTCACACTTCTAGGAGTCACATTTTCTTCAACAAGAGAATAATAAAAAATAAAAAAATTGCGTTTTACCTTTTGTGCGTTTACAAGGGATCACACGTTTGACCAACACATAATCTTTAGTAAAGCTGATTGTTAATCAGTATAACATCCATGAAGTACTTTTTCGGCAGCCAATGAATTCAAAATTACAATTTTTTTAATTAAACCAAAAGCTTTTCCTAAATTATGAACCACGATTAGACTAAGTGTAAACCAACCGCAATTTACTTTACATAAGAGATCATATTATATATATCTACTACACATGATAACAATTCAATAATATTTTTAACGAGGTGAACCATAAAAGTTGTCATCTATTCGGAAGTGTGTGTAACAGTAATAAGAAGTTGGAAGGCTTTGTCAAGAAGCGCATTGCTAATGAGAAGTAATTATTATTCAGAAATAAGCGTGGCCTCTCAGGAGGCCACTGTGCAATTCTCTCAAACATTAATCATCATACAATTAAAAATTATAATAAAAATTTCGTAGCACCTAATGAAAATTAAATTTTATATCTTTAATTCTGTTAACAGTTTCAACATTGACGTTGACAAATTATAGTCTAAATTCCTTGTTTATCACTTACTTATCTACTTTACGTACATATTTCTTTCAAGAGAACAATTTCTTAAGATTCCTAATATTTCAGATACATGCATATTTTAAGTGGTAAGTTACGCTTCGTGAAAAATTCCGTACCTTCACAACTTTTATAATCTTTAACACTAATGCCTTATTTAACGCTAATGTATTGGAATATTATCAAGTAATATTGAATGTCTGGCACGGTTATACGTTGTTTTAGTATTATAAAACCAATGCAATATAATTCTAAAAAAACTAATCAAAATAAAACACATACTATATGACCAAGAGATTTAATAATTAATGCTTTTTTTCTATTGCCCCATACAAATATTATTATATTAATATAATTCAATGGTTTGAATTAAAAAATACCTTAATCTTATTCATTGCTATTTGCAACAACTACACATTATGTTGCTTTATCTCATTTTTCAGTTTTATTGAAAAGTAAAATATTTCCGCGAGTATGATAAAACAGAATATTTGTAGTACATATGTACACACGTGTCTTTCCTGGAGTACGTTATCGATTTTAACATAACATTTAATGTTTAAAAAGCTAAGTTTCCTTCGTCCTACACGAGTACAGTAAGATGTTGACCAAAAAAAATTTTTTTTTTAGCTTTATTAAAATCTTGTTGTTTTTATTACTGCTATTTCATGAATTTCCTTCAGAGTAATATATTTCTGTAAATATAATGGAATTATTGCTTTTCGTATATGTACAAACATATCTACCTGTAAAATGCATGACACTTGAGAACTAGCCCACAAGCAAGCTTACTTTGATAAATAAATTTAGTTTTTTAGAACCACTGGGTTATAATAACATGTTTTACGTTTAACCTTCAAGGGAAAAAACCACATTAAGAATAATTTAAAAATTACATATAATATCTTTGTTAAACATTCTTAACTTATTGTAATTTAACATTTTTGTTTACTGTTTTCAGATATTTTAGTGTACCGTTTTTAGGGTGGTTTTAATATGTTTGATGTATACGCAATTATAAAATCTTCATGACAGTCCCCTGTATAGCCTATTCGCAATTTCATAAACTTTTTAAAATATTCTTTTGAAAAATCACTCCAAAATAGGTTATGTATCACAATGTTTTATACTTGTGTTAACATTAAAGAATATAATTTTTGGGGACGTTGAACTTATACTTCCATATTATCTATAAATTATAATAATTCATTTGTAATTAATATGAATAAAACAAGGGGGAAATGGGTATTTTGGTATTGCCTACTAAGAAATAGCGCAATGTGGTGCATTGTCCCTTTGGTGTAATTTTCTAGACTTAGTTAAGCTTAGTTTGCATGTGGCGGAGGAATATCCTGGAAGTCGAACTTAAACACGGCTTCAGAAATGTAGAAAGTAATCGTGAATTGACTATATCAGATCATCATAATTAATACGTATTGGAGATCAACGGAGAACTCAGGTATGCAGTTGACTTCACATAACGTAATATAATTGGAGATACAGCACAGCATGCAGTACACAGAAAAAAAGGGTGCTTTCCAGAAAATTTATATTTTCTGGTTTATCACTTTACCATAGATGGTATTAAAAATCGTATTTGTTTTACTTTGAAACAACACGATTTGGATAGCGTTTACTATATTATTTATCCTGCGTAACAGGTATGCAAAAATAACGAAGTTTATGGCGGCATATTTTTTATACAATTTTTTTTTTCGTAAATAAGCGCACCATATTAACGTTGTTGACGCGACTCTTACAGATTTACAGAACAAACCGGAAAACAGGACGCTTTTGAAGTTTTCACGGCAAATAAACTGACGTCGTAAGGTTTTGTTAAGATTATCGATATGGTACGAAAAAAACAAACTGAGAAGTTTCGTCATTGCATCCAGTTTGCAATCGTTGATATCTTCAATTTTAGTGAAATAAAGATTTTAATATAAGGGAAATATATTGTATGTAGCTTGCAAAGATTTAATTTAAAACTTTCTATAAGGATAGGTGTTACACGAGACCGAAGATTTAGGTAATATGTGAATTGAATAATATGCAAGCCCATGATTGTACCAAGAGCAAAGTTTCGAGTGAATTTCCAGTGTACTTCGAGATGTTCTGTCTCAGTAAATGATATATATTTGATGTCTTCTGTAATTTTATCCTCTGTCCGAACACTGTAGCACGATACATGGTCTAAGTGCGTCGCAATTGTTTTATCTTTCAGTTATATTTAGTGTTTACTTTTGCAACGGATGTGATTCTTACTTGTGTGCTGCTAATGTTTACGACTTAATGTAAAACTATGCATGGTTTAATTGTGCGNAAGCTGATTGTTAATCAGTATAACATCCATGAAGTACTTTTTCGGCAGCCAATGAATTCAAAATTACAATTTTTTTTAATTAAACCAAAAGCTTTTCCTAAATTATGAACCACGATTAGACTAAGTGTAAACCAACCGCAATTTANAACCAAAAGCTTTTCCTAAATTATGAACCACGATTAGACTAAGTGTAAACCAACCGCAATTTACTTTACATAAGAGTTCATATTATATATATCTACTACACATGATAACAATTCAATAATATTTTTAACGAGGTGAACAATAAAAGTTGTCATCTATTCGGAAATGTGTGTAACAGTAATAAGAAGTTGGAAGGCTTTGTCAAGAAGCGCATTGCTAATGAGAAGTAATTATTATTCAGAAATAAGCGTGGCCTCTCAGGAGGCCACTGTGAAATTCTCTCAAACATTAATCATCATACAATTAAAAAATTATAATAAAAATTTTGTAGCACCTAATGAAAATTTAATTTTATATCTTTAATTCTGTTAACAGTTTCAACATTGACGTTGACAAATTATAGTCTAAATTCCTTGTTTATAACTTACTTATGTACTTTACGTACATATTTCTTTCAAGAGAACAATCTCTTAAGATTCCTAATATTTCAGATACATGCATACTTTAAATGGTAAGTTACGCTTCGTGAAAAATTCCGTACCTTCACCACTTTTATAATCTTTAACACTAATGCCATATTTAACGCTAATGTATTGGAATATTATCAAGAAATATTTAATGTCTGGCACGGTTATACGTTGTTTTAGTATTATAAAACCAATGCAATATAATAATAAAAAAAACGAATCAAATTAAAACACATACTATATGACCAAGAGATCTAATAATTAATGCTTTTTTTCTATTGTCCCATACAAATATTATTATATTTATCTAATTCAATGGTTTGAATTAAAAAATACATTAAACTTATTCATTGCTGTTTGCAACAACTACACATTATGTTGCTTGATCTCATTTTTCAGTTTTATTGAAAAGTAAAATAATTCCACGAGTATGATAAAACAGAATATTTGTAGTACATATGTACACACGTGTCTTTCCTGGAGTACGTTATCGATTGTAACATAACATTTTATGTTTAAAAAGCGAAGTTTCCTTCGTCCTACACGAATACAGTAAGATAATAATGTTTTTTTTTTTTTTTTTTTTTTTTCAAGAAAGTGGGTCCACATGATTAGCAGAAATTAAAAGTAATAATCTTCTTTCACTCGGCACTTTTATTTGCTGCTTGGTATAAAATATGTGTAAAAAGAAGCTTATATATTTTTCAAAGTCTGACAAAATTTCCAGCTTTATTAAATTCTTGTTGTTCTATTTTACTGCCATTTCATGAATTTCCTTGAGAGTAATATACTTCTGTAAATATAATGGAATTATTGTTTTTCGTATATGTACAAACATATCTACCTGTAAAATGCATGACACTTGATAACTATCCCACAAGCAAGCTTACTTTGAGAAATAAATTTAGGTTTTTAGAACCACTGGGTTATAATAACATGTTTTACGTTTAACCTTCAAGGGAAAAAACCACATAAAGAATAATTTAAAAATTATATATAATATCTTTGTCAAACATTCTTAACTTATTGTAATTTAACATTTTTATTTACTGTTTTCAGATATTTTGGTGCACCGTTTTTAGGGTGGTTTTAATATGTTTGATGTATACGCAATCATAAAATCTTCATGACAGTCCCCTGTATAGCCTATTCGCGATTTCATAAACTTTTTGAAATATTCTTTTGAAAAATCACTCCTAAATAGGCTATGTATCACAATGTTTAATAATTGTGTTAACATTAAAGAATAAAATTTTTGGGGACGTTGAACTTATACTTCCATATTATCTATAAATTATTATAATTCATTTGTAATTAAAATGAATAAAACAAGGGGGAAATGGGTATTTTGGTATTGCCTACTAAGAAATAGCGCAATGTGGTGCATTGTCCCTTTGGTGTAATTTTCTAGACTTAGTTAAGCTTAGTTTGCATGTGGCGGAGGAATATCCTGGAAGTCGAACTTAAACAGGGCTTCAGAAATGTTGAAAGTAATAGTGAATTGACTATATCAGCACATCATAATTAATGCGTATTGGAGATCAACGGAGAACAAAGGTATGCAGTTGAGTTCACATAACGTAATATAATTGGAGATACAGCACAGCATGCAGTACACAGAAAATGGGTACTTTCCAGAAAATTTTTATTTTCGGGTTTATCACTTTAGCATAGATGGTATTAAAAATCGTATTTGTTTTACTTTGAAACAACACGATTTGGATAGCGTTTACTATATTATTTATCCTGCGTAGCAGGTATGCAAAAATAACGAAGTTTATGGCGGCATACTTTTTATAGAATTTTTTTTTTCGCAAATAAGCGCACCATTTTAACGTTGTTCACGTGACTCTTACAGATTTACAGAACAAACCGGAAAACAGGACGCTTTTGAAGTTTTCACGGCAAATAAACTGACGTCGTAAGGTTTTGTTAAGATTATCGATATGGTACGAAAGAAACAAACTGAGAAGTTTCGTCATTGCATCCAGTTTGCAATCGTTGATATCTTCAATTTTAGTGAAATAAAGATTTTAATATAAGGGAAATATATTGTATGTAGCTTGCAAAGATTTAATTTAAAACTTTCTATAAGGATAGGTGTTACACGAGACCGAAGATTTAGGTAATATGTGAATTGAATAATATGCAAGCCCATGATTGTACCAAGAGCAAAGTTTCGAGTGAATTTCCAGTGTACTTCGAGATGTTCTGTCTCAGTAAATGATATATATTTGATGTCTTCTGTAATTTTATTCTCTGTCCGAACACTGTAGCACGATACATGGTCTAAGTGCGTCGCAATTGTTTTATCTTTCAGTTATATTTAGTGTTTACTTTTGGAACGGATGTGATTCTTACTTGTGTGCTGCTAATGTTTACGACTTAATGTAAAACTATGCATGGTTTAATTGTGCGTGAACGTATATACAAAAACAAAGCTGACTTTGTATTGAATATCGCTCAAACATACAAACATTAAACTAAATACCTTGTTTAATATATGTTATGTTCTTACACAATAAGAATAAGTTGTGTGTGAAAATAATATTTAATATTTGTATACATTATGATACCTGTTAATATTATGGATTGTTACGTTGTGTTCAATAAAAGTTCACATTAAAATTTTAACGAATGTTTAGAGTATAATCATAGTTGTATATACTGTAATGTGGCCTACAAATAAGGTTTTTAATTTACAATGCTATGAATATTTTTACTGTACATGTAATTTATATTAGGTAATAAAATGTTTGAAATTTGTTTAGTTACATGGTGTTTATTTTTGCAGTAATTACAGTAATTAAGTTTTTTTAACCANTATTTTTACTGTACATGTAATTTATATTAGGTAATAAAATGTTTGAAATTTGTTTAGTTACATGGTGTTTATTTTTGTAGTAATTACAGTAATTAAGTTTGTTTAACCNAAGTTCACATTAAAATTTTAACGAATGTTTAGAGTATAATCATAGTTGTATATACTGTAATGTGGCCTACAAATAAGGTTTTTAATTTACAATGCTATGAATATTTTTACTGTACATGTAATTTATATTAGGTAATAAAATGTTTGAAATTTGTTTAGTTACATGGTGTTTATTTTTGCAGTAATTACAGTAATTAAGTTTTTTTAACCAAAAAAAAAAACAACATTAAAAGCAAAAAGATATTCATGAACCACTTTTCAATCTCATAAACTCTTACGCTTAAAACATTTTTTACATAAGGATGAGTCCAAATTTTAAGATACATTTTCATTATACTAGAGTTACAATTTAACTACATAAGTTAAAACAAGACATCATATTTCGATCTCACAAACATTCTCTGGGAAAATTTAAGAGATAGAAAATAATGTTAAAATAGGCTGAAGAGGACGTGATTAACAATGACTGCCAATTCCACAGTTAAATTATGACGTTATGAAAAGTAAGTTATATTAATAATCAGTACGATCAAACGGATCATCCTGTTTGAAGTGAAAAATGTTCTTACTATTTTGGAAGTGCGTATCCAATTTTAGTTGATGCTTAAGACAGAACCAAATTATATTTCTGTCATTATCACCGAAAGAATGAAAAGGCAGGAAAAGTATTTTCCTTGATTTTATTACAAAAGCTCCTGACCTAGTTATATAACGTAAATTATTTAGCGAATAAAATTATTTTAAAACCAAAATATTAATTACATGAATATTTTTCTTCAGTTTCATAAATGACGTGTTTTATAAAATGTTATTTATTTTTGTAAAGATACATTTACTATAAACATTTTACACAAATGTGTCTTATTTTAAGTCTCACAACTTTAATGTTCATGTTTTCATGTTCATGACTATGCAGACTTCTAACTGATTAATATTTACATATATACAGGTAAACGTGTTGTCACAAACTTACTAGTCTGTGATGTTTGACGACACTTCTATAGAATCATTATATTAACATTTTTATTGGAAGTACGCAGCATCCCTTTGCAGCATGCCAGAAACACTCAACAAGAAGGAAGGATAGTTTGCTCAAAATAAGATAAAAACTTCTAGCTCAAACTTTCTCAGTTTATGATATTATGTGACTTGGCACTTAACCCGTTAAAAGTTTATTACATCTTCTAAATGATAAATGAAGATTACATTGTACGTACACTCTGTTGAAACGTTTATTTCCTAGTAATGAATTCTTTTAACGAATATATACTTGCTACTGAAAACAATTAAACTGTAATAATGTTTTAATTTTTTTTTATCAGACTACTATTCTCATAGCGTTGCGACTGTTCTTTTCAGCAGTCAGTAAATTTAAGATGAATTCATAAATTTTGTATGTTAGTAGAAAAAAATTATTAATTAATGTGGGAAGATAAATTGGTATTCAGAAAGATCAATAAGGATATTTGTTCTAGCCTTTTAGCACAGTGTATCATACTGCGTTATGTGAACATTTATTCCTGTTTCCTCCAGCCCGTCTACCTACGATGTTTCCTCCATGCCCACCTGTTTAGTTTGCACACCCCTTTTTTTAATCAATACTCTATTATCTTGCATATGATTCATCAATTGCAGGGGTTTGAAAGTTCTATGAAAATATTGAGATGTACAGCGCTACGCTCAGAGTGATCCACTATACATTTTTGTGTAATGTAACTACGCCTTGTGTAATATCAGCATTTACCCGTATTCATCATTACTTATTTGTGTTATTAGTTACAAGGAATTACAGTTTTAAAATTGGAAAATACAAATATCACGCAATGTTTTTACAAGGGGAAAAATACTATTCTAAATGAACCTGAATAACGCACTGGAAAAAAAAAAGATTTATTTGTAAATGCAAAAACTGTTTGGTTAATGCTTTCCAAGGCTAAAGTTTGTTGTATGTAAAAAACATTGTGGTGCCCAATAACAGTAGAATGACTAGTACTAAAGTTATTTAGCGCTCACTGATGTATTTGTGTATTGAAAAAACATTTATTGGCTGCCACGAAATATTTATTTGGCAGCAACAGCATTCACATTATCCACATTAGGAAATTTTGCTGCAACTGCAAAATTGTATCCGTTATATTCTGCGCATGTACCCTAGAATATTCGAAGTGGCCACCTTATGTCTAGCCAGGACGCCATATTT
Organism: Clitarchus hookeri; assembly: GCA_002778355.1. NCBI lineage: Eukaryota > Metazoa > Arthropoda > Insecta > Phasmatodea > Phasmatidae > Clitarchus > Clitarchus hookeri. The sequence goes on along the minus strand of NQII01007123.1, from coordinate 72,368 downwards.
GTCTGTGTTCAGTTCTTTGTATAAGGTTACGAACTAATTCATGAGGGATGTTCTTAAGTGCCTACTTATGAAAGGCTTATATCGTTCCTTTATTCCAAGTAAGTATACGTTACACGTAAATGATTCCAGACAAAATTAACATTCTTAGAGAAGAAGTGTGCAAGCCTTGTCATGTGTGCCACTTATTAGGTTTCTGGTATAAATGTCGCAGGGAGATGATAAAACCGGAGATTTCATCAAATCCCTCAGGTAGATGATCAATTCACGGAAGATGTTAAAATGATAACTCTGGGGGGTGATTTACCTAAAGGAGGTAAGTGATTTGATCAAGTCCCTTAANCACGGAAGATGTTAAAATGATAACTCTGGGGGGTGATTTACCTAAAGGAGGTAAGTGATTTGATCAAGTCCCTTAAATGTTTTAGTGAAAATATGTTATACTTGAAGCTGGTAGCCTCATTACCTATAAAAAATTGCCGGCGAGCCTTGAAATGACCATAACACCAGTAGTGAACCTTCCTGCTGGCGCTGGGGCTCGGCCACGGTGCGTAATTTATCGCTACGCTTTGGACGAGTCCTGACTTCTTTATTTCATCTTTTCACTAAAACAGTTACGGGACTTGATCAAATCACTTACTTTCTTTAGGGAAATCACCCCACAGAGTTGTAATTTTAACATCTTCCGTGAACTGATCATCTACCTTAGGGATTTGATCAAATCTCCGGCTTTATCATCTTCCTGCGACATATATGTACATGCTGATGATAACGCTTTAATGTTGAGCTAGGTAGCGTTACGGTAACATGCCGTGCTGCAGGTGAAAGGTAAATAGTTCAAATTCCACTAATGAATTTAATATATTTTTTTGGAAAGAATATATAAGAACTCGGGCCTAAATAGCATTTTTGGCACCGATAGTGGTATTATCGCAATAATTAAACAGCGTCAATTGGCAGAAGCATGGATATTTCTCTTTATCTTCTCGGCAATGTGATTTCCTACATGGTTCAAAAAACGCACAAAGAACAAAATGGAGATATTGAGAACTTTTTTTTAAATGTTTAGTTAAACCTGTAGTGGCGCATACGAAATTTAAATATATACAATTATCCACTGTGCTCTTTAGCTAATTTTGTAATTATAGCGAAGTTTAAAGTGCACTACACTCGTTTCCTAATATTATGTATGTAATAAATGTCAGTATGTAAATAATTAGTATTTTTTTNTTTAAAGTGCACTACACTCGTTTCCTAATATTATGTATGTAATAAATGTCAGTATGTAAATAATTAGTATTTTTTTTAGATTTGATTGCTACGAAGAATATCAAGATATCATTTTAGAATTATGACTTCAAAAAAGTCTTACAGACACTCAAATATGTCTGCACATAGCTTCTTTATTCCTCCATTTTGTAAGATAATGTCACATGGTTAAATTAAGTTTTATCTTAGCTCGGGAAACAACCAACCGATTCCTAACAAATTTGGCAATCAAGTAGAACTACAGTTGGCCNTTTAAAGTGCACTACACTCGTTTCCTAATATTATGTATGTAATAAATGTCAGTATGTAAATAATTAGTATTTTTTTAGATTTGATTGCTACGAAGAATATCAAGATATCATTTTAGAATTATGACTTCAAAAAAGTCTTACAGACACTCAAATATGTCTGCACATAGCTTCTTTATTCCTCCATTTTGTAAGATAATGTCACATGGTTAAATGAAGTTTTATCTTAGCTCGGGAAACAACCAACCGATTCCTAACAAATTTGGCAATCAAGTAGAACTACAGTTGGCCNGAAGTTTTATCTTAGCTCGGGAAACAACCAACCGATTCCTAACAAATTTGGCAATCAAGTAGAACTACAGTTGGCCTTGGAAACGGCGTCGTGGGTCTGACAATTATTTTCAAAATGGTGCCATATTAACAATTGACGCTAATATGATATATACACGAAATAAGGAACCCACTTCAACGTATCTTTGTATACTAGCAGTATCAATTACAACACTCACATGTGCCTACACAGTGCCTCTTTCGTCCACCATTTCATGATATATTGTGTCACATGAATAAAGAAAATATTATTATATCTCTGGAAACAACTAACTTATTCCAACATAAGTTGGCAAACGAGTACTACTGTGGTAGGCCATGTAAACTGATATATTAACTTTTTAGAAGTCAAGACACTTATTTTCCAAATAACGGCCATATAAAAATTTTTGCATATTATGGTATGGTATACCTACGAAACAGTGTAGCCAAAGGTCAACCTAATTCTGTATCTGGCGGTATCCATGCAAGCACCATATTAACTCATTTATGAACTCATTTGTCATCCATTTAAGAGGATAGAAACACATGAGAAATTAAGTTTTTTTTATCGTATTTCGGCAAAAAATTAACTAAAACTCACCAAATTCAGGTGAAAATTTATATAACAGCCATATGAATATTTATTCTATATCTCGGAATCGATTTCAACTGACTTAATGTGTATCAGTATCTATGACAAACATAGGATGTGCCAATACATACTTGTTTTTTTCTCTGTTAATGAAGATACCAATCAACCTTTTCCTACTGAACTTTAGACACACGTAGTGCAACAGTAGGCCATGTTTGTGTGCCTGGTTTTATTTACAACATGGCTGTCATATAAATTATTCTTATGTTTGTCGTATCTATTAAACAATTTAACAAATTTAAGTTAAACTTTGTATGCTGAGAGTATCTATCAGAAGCATCAAATATGTTTATAGACATCATTTTTGTCGCTAAAATGTAACGTTTATGTCTTACCTCGGGAGGCAATAATATAATTACCACCAAGTTTGATCACACAAGTAGTAATTCAGTGGACCATTTAAACNTCTTACCTCGGGAGGCAATAATATAATTACCACCAAGTTTGATCACACAAGTAGTAATTCAGTGGACCATTTAAACATTCAGGATTTAAGTGGGCCTGATATTTTTTTCAAAATTGTGCAATATGAATTATTTAGATAAGTTTATCATATCTGTCAAATAATTTCACAAATTTCAAGGCAACATTTTTATGCTGACAGTGTCTAACAGACACATCAGGTATGCCTATACAGAGCCTGTAGTTAGGCATGTTAGTTCGATAGCGCCACATGAGAAACTTAACTTTTAATGCCATGTATCGGGAACCAGTCAACCTATTACCGCCAAATTCTGCACACAATTACTGCTATGGTAGGCCATATAATCATGCATGAATGGCCTTATTTGTACGTCACAAAACTACTGCGTGTATAAATTAAGCAAACATATCTTAGTCATTCAAAATAAATGTGTCAGCAGAGACACATCTATTCTAACGTTTCATAACTTTCTCAATCCCTCCCTGAAGTGACGTGGCTTCCTCGATGCAAGGTATTTCCTAAAGTTACTTTCAGAACAAACCCTATTTTATAAAACTTTGTCGTTTAAGAAGTTATTTAGATAAAGAAACATGCAGGCGTCTTGTAATGCAAAGTTTTGGAAATGTGAGCGATGTCGGATTACTTCATATATCACATCACTNTAAACATGCAGGCGTCTTGTAATGCAAAGTTTTGGAAATGTGAGCGATGTCGGATTACTTCATATATCACATCACTCGTCTTCTGTTACGTAATTTTTTTTTCACTAAGTGTGTGGCGTTGTCTGCATGGAGAAAACCCTTCCTATTGAACAAAAATGGCTTTTTACACATCTGCTGGCGCATTTCGTCAATTTATTTACAGTTTGACACAGTGGTCATGATTTTTCGGGGGAAAAAAAGCACGATTATTTGTAATCGTTCAGTGCTTTACGACACACTGTAGCAGCAAAACATAGTGCGTGGCGTCAACCTTGCTTCTCGGAAGATTTGGGAAAACATTGAACTGTCAGGCAAGTTCCCTGACGGCGGTGAGTGTATTTGCCACCACACGTGCCTTGAAACACCGCTATTCACCACCTTAGNTCAGGCAAGTTCCCTGACGGCGGTGAGTGTATTTGCCACCACACGTGCCTTGAAACACCGCTATTCACCACCTTAGAAACGCGTCCTCTGCCGTCCCCATTCCAAATACTTCGACCACTGGAATAAAAGTTTTCAAACTGGTGACATACTGTATGTTTGTAGTTGCGTGTACGTGCAATGTGCTCACCACATTACACAAGATTTTGCCGCCGCATGTCCCAGCTTAAAATTAAGTAAGAAAATACCTTCAATCGGGGGCTTATAACATGTAACACACATCTCTGTTACACTTTTTAGATACCTGCAGCTAAACTGCAAATCACGTGTAAACCTCATGTTGGTATATCATTTAACGAGTATTTCCAACTTTTCCATTTGTCTCGTAAAGGAAAACGAGCAATGGAAGAGTGAAATGTATTCAGCGTGCATTTCAACTATTTATTTTCGAAAAATATCGTAAAGAATCAGTATACTTAAACACAAGGTTTCGTACTTGTGAGAACTCTCTGATTTATGTAGTTTATTTTAACTGACTTTGCAAAAAATAAATATGGCTAATTCTCGCTTCCTTCGCTATTTTGGAAGAAACCACTACATGGGAAAATCAAGCTTTTACTTTATCTATCAAAAACTACTCAACCAATTTTTGGCCAAATTTGAAAAGTAAGTATTACTCTGGTACAGTAGGCCATGCAAACATATGCTATTTAAATGATAATGCATATAAATTCACAAGGCGTCAATATAAATATTGGAGGTTTATTTGGTATATACAGAGTGTATAAGTACAGCGGTTACAAACTTTTAGGAGAGATAGAGTACACCTAGACGATCGGAAATCACATGGCAATGCATGGTCGGAAACGCTTTCCTGGCGCGGTAGTGACGACACAAAACACAAGAAAGGAAGGACACGAACAGGGTGATAAAACATTTTTATTTGCTTAGTACAGCAAACATGCTGGGGCGTCTTTGTCTGGTGTACGCGAGATAGATGTCGCTACGCAAACCAAAGCAACAGATGACCCTGTTAGTGTACTTCCTTTCTTGTAAACTATGTCATTCTGTTAATTTCGACCACATTTTATATACTACAGGCAGCATATGAGACAACAACTCCACTTTTGTCAGCCATTTTGTAAGACAGCGCCACGTAAATAAATTACATTTTTATGACATCTCAGTAAAATTTTACCACTTCTTAGCTAATTTGGCAAACAAGTTGCACTACGGTGGGCTATGTAAACTTAGGATAAATGTGGGAGAGATGCCCTAGCCTGTCTAGTTCACAGAGTTGCCACGAGGCGCGTTGCCTGAATAGCAGCCTGTGTAGCTACCAGTCAGAGCTAGACGAGCCACGCGAAGTTACGTACGATGTTTGGGATTCTTAGTAAATTTTTTCTTTCAAAAAAGGTTAGTATAATGTTACATTCGTTGTGTTATAATATTGTGTGTACGCTGGACGTATGTCTCGTACACAGGAAATGTAAATCCTGCGTTTTGTGAACATGAGGTATAACTACGTTCGTTGCAGTGAACGTAACCTCTGTCACGGCCATATTTCTTTAGACACGTGTTTTAAAATCCCGTGGGGCATCTCTTCCACACAAAAAGACAGATGCCCCTGTAGACTATGGGGGAGACACCCCGAAGTATATACGCTAAGTTATTATGTAATTCACACTAATAGAAGATTCTCACGACAACTGCGTTCTTATGGAGTAATTTTAAATAACGAAGGCTTATTAAAATTATAAACGAAATTTAATAAAAAAAAATTTAAATATGAGTTTAGCTAGCTAATTATGTCATGTTGTGTCTTATTTCGAACGAGTGGATAATCATTTGTTGAACACATGCACATGTATGTCAGGAAATTTTATGTAATTAACATGTTACAAATCTGATCCTTTTACCTGCACATAGTAATATTTCTGCTAAGGCCCTATGAAATAACATTTGTGAACGCAAGGCAAGTTGGTGTAAGCAGCACCTAGTACGATTTCTGCTTTAAAAAACTCGTGATCTCAAGGCAACTTGGAGTAGTGATTGCAAATGCAGACTATCACCACAAGGGTTGTGGGGTCGAATATCACTTGCAGCAAGTTTTTTTGGGTGAACATGTTTTGAAAAATAACCTTTTCTTTATAAAATATAGTTGTTTCAAAAAGCAAAAGTCGAAAAAATGCCTATTTGGAACGTTATTTCTTAAGGGGCCCGCCTACACGACAGAAAATTTCTCTGCTGTGTGGATTTCGGAAAAATTTCAACGTGTGCACCTCGATATTTTTTATAACACATTATAAGGTCTATTTTATGTCCCTCCTTTACTTTGGTTCTGATAGCATCGTTTAAACGTACTTTAAGAAATGGCGAAAAAACAAAAAAAAAACATTGTTGGCAGCAGTTCTTACGCAGTTACTGCACGTGTTAACACGAAACCACTCGATGGACATTATTTGATGTTTTATACGCTACAACTGGCGCGTCCATAAAAGTATGGGGTGACTGCTGAAAGTGCCATAGAAGAACGTGGTTTACGTTAATACTAAACGCTAATTGAGTGCTCCACGCACAGCCTGGAAGCTATACGGTTGTTGGCACGTGTGCCAGTATCACACTTATCGCTCCTCTGCTTACATGCCACAACAAAGGAAAATAGCTTCAGGTAGGCGGACTCCTTAACGCTGCAAATAATACACTTATACATTTAATTTGCAGTATTATATATATATATATATGTAATAATTCTTCTTAATAGGCTATTACAAATTTTTGCAAGATATTCTTTGAGTCATATTAATGATTCTTTTGACAACAGGGTTCCCAATGAATATTTCGTAAAATCACAAAAACATTTTGCAATGCACTAGAGCAAGGGGGCGGTAAATTTGTTAGGGATAAAACAGAATTTTCCTATGGGCTACCACCCGGTTCCAAAGTATACATGCATGAGAAGTCGCCTTACGTAAATACAGAATTGTTTTTAAAGTGGCTTAAAGAGCGGTTTGTAACAAGGAAATATCCCGGTAAAGTGCTTTTGATTTTAGATGGACACTCTTTTCACCTAAGCAGTTCAGAACTACTCGAATTTGCTGACGAAAATGACATTTTAATTCTTTCCTTACCAAGCCACACCACACAGGCACTTCAACCTCTTAATGGCAGTTTTTTCAAACCCCGGAAAACATTTTTCAAACAAGAAGCATCAAATTGGATGCTTGATAATATTAACATAAAACCCACACGGCTGGAGGCAGGAGTGCTTATCGAAAAGGCTTGGATGAGAACTGCGTCAATTGATACAGCCACTGCTGGTTTTCGTGCTGCAGGAGTATATTTGTTGAATCCAAATGCAGTGCCAGACCACTTGTTAAACATTTCTGATATTTAAAATGTTGGTAATCTGGAGAAGAATTATGTAGAAGAAGATGATGTGTTAAACTCAAACACCCCAACAGTTTCTAGGGGGCACAAAGCAGGAAATGTGGTTGCAGACACATTTGTGGAACCGACAGGTGAGCAGCTTAGGCTGTATTTGATAGGCCTGCAGAGTTGTCATCTGCACCTTGCTGTTCCTCGGTATTGCCGCACAACTTTAGTCACTGTAGATAACGGAATGCCAAACGCCGGGCTTAGGAAGTATTCACCAGCTTCTGAATCTACAATTTCTGTGACCGATCACATATTGATAATGTTTATCTGACTAAGCAAACACCAACGAAGTATTTGATGGAGTTGAATCCAATACCTTCAGTTCCCAAATTTCGGATGAAAATGCGAAAGCATTTCGCAAAATTTATTTTAAGTGAAGAAAGAAAGAGTAAATTGGAAAAGAAGAAAATTTCAAAATTCAAGACAGGGAAGTCGCCAAGAAAAGGAAAGTTCAAGAAGTAGAAGAAGAAAAGAAGTGTTGGCGTTCTGGATGAGTGACTCAATGAAGAAGGAAACGAAATTTGTGTTGAGTGCTGAGACAACTATTATCAAACAAAATAGAAGGCAAACTGGATTCAGTGTGTTTCATGACGAAACTTGCAAGTATGTAAGGTTCCCAGTACAACATTTGCGGCCGGGAAGCAAAGCGCCAAAAAATGAAAATGCAGTACATTAAAAAAATTCCAAACTATTAATTTGGGCTTATGGATAACCACTTACTTGCTATAGTGTATTCAACAGCACTGTTTTGTTAAAATTAAGTGTTTTTTTAGTAAATCTTTCTTTGTGGGTCATCTCTCCTACATGAGACATCTCACCCATTAAGAGTGGGGCGTATCACCTACAGCAGTAGAGAGATGGCCAAAATATGTGTGTTTACATTTATATAATTAATATATATTTCTAGAGGTGAGAACATAATGCTGAATATTTTTCTTTTGATATTTAAAGTATGTCGAGTCAAATGAATTAAAAAAAAGAACACGTGTGTCAAGTTATTGTGTGGTTTTGTAACAATTTATTTTTCTTAGGAGAGGCATCCCTCCCATATTTACCGTACATGTTTTAAGTGGGGGAAATAAATATTTTACAATTGGCGACCATATAAAAATGTTATCTTAATATGCTTAATTAACGAAACCATCTAACCAATTTCAATTTAACTTGGCATGCTGGCAGTATATATTAAAACGATTAAATATGTCTGCACGCAGCATCTCTCCTTGTTATTAATGTCATATCATGAAAAACCATTTTACCGATTCCGACCAAATTTGGCAAACATAGATTTATGCCGTAGGTGATGTAAACTGGTATGTTTTAAACGGGTCAGAGAGTTATTTTTAAGAATTAATTATAACGATCAAATATGTCTTCACAAAGTCAACTTTCCCTGTTAATACCTTCTAAGAAATTCTTATGTCATATCTCCATAAAAAACCAACAGATTCCTACCAAATTTGGCAAACTGTGAAAATCCATGTAAATTATAATGTTTTGAGTGTGTAAGGCACTTGTTAACCAACTAGCAGTATCAGTAGAAGCATCAAACAAGCTTATTAATAAACGTGTTTCCCCACTATGTTGGAAGATAACACGACATGCAAAATTAAGCTTCTGTATCCTATGTCAGGAAACAAGTATATACATACCACCAAAATTTTGCGGCAAGGGAAACTTTTCTATTCCATTTTAATGGGGTTGTCAATGGGGTAGTCAGTTTTTTTTTTTTTTTTCAATATAAACCATGCATATAATTTTGCTTCAAAAGCAATTTGCCTCCGAACTTTGTATGCTGACATTATCTATTAGAATCATCGAATGGGCNTCGAATTTGCTAATACATAAAATTAAGAAGATTGTCAAATGAAAAAAAACTGTGATTTTATGCTATATCTTGAGAACCAATCAATGTATTACCTCTAAATATTTCACACGCGAGTGGTGTTATGGTAGGGCATCAAATCTTGCATTTTTGGGGTGTGGCAAGAATTTCTAAAAATTACTTTAATATAAATGATTTAGAGTATTTGTCACCTCTATTGAAAAACTAAGCAACATTAAAATAAATTTTGTATGCTAACAGTATTCATCACAATAATAAATTATGCGCCCAAAAGTACTATTTTGTGGGGAGTTTTATAAAATAAACCCAGTTGAAAAAATGAAACGTTTTGACGTATTCCCAGTAAAATAAAACCGAATTCCACAAACTTTTCGCAAAACAGTAGTGCTACAGATGGTTTTTAAAAACTCGTATGAATTTACTTAGGTCAGGTAATTAATTATAAATTGGCAGCAACATAAATATTTAGATAATTCTGTTATTTCTATTACAAAATTTTACCAAATTCAGCCGATCTTTCTGCGCTGACAGTTTCTATTAGAAGAATCGTAAACAGTCTTTTTACGCAGTTTTGTACAACAGCACAATATAAGATAAAAATGTTTTTATGTCATATCTCGGATAGCAAAACAACCGATGTAAAACCAAATACTTCACACGAGTAGCACTACAACAGGCCATGTAAACTGACGTGTTTTAAGTAACTCAGACACATATTTAAAATGACGGCCCTGTAAGTTATTTAGCTAAATAAACCCTAGCTTTAAAAACATTAGGCTGATTATATTCGAAGTTTATGCTCTAAACCCTACCTCCGCAATGCAGTTGGATTGCACGCTAACTTATGGTACGAGGATTTCCTGGGTCCGAGTCCCGGTTGAAGCACGCGTGTATGTATAATAGGTTCACTAATGTTGCATATGTTCCTGGTTCCATCTCTAATTATACTGCTGTCAATGAGACGTCAAGTCCTACCTATCAACCAAGCTTTTAAGAATTTCATTAAGTATTGTTTGCATCGACGTAGAGGAAAAAAGTAGGCTCATCTATTATATAGACTATTCACTGTTAAGCGAGCACTTTAGTAAGTCCCCTCATTTGGAATAATAGTTAATAAATACACTTGGTTTTAGCTTTCGACGTTAACTTCCGAGTGCCGCGGATTGTACACATCATGTTTATTACATACCTGGCAATATTTATTTAAAAAGTGGTTTAAGGGTAAAACTGACTTAAAGGAAAATATAACAAGGCATTAAAAAGTGCTTACATTACCGTGAATAGCCTATATCAGTAATCACTGCAAACAAAGGCGAGGATCAATTTTTTTTTCCTAATTTCGGTATTTAATGGTGACCACAACATATCCTTTGTGGTCACCAGTGAAATTAGTGTGTTTGCTGACAAAAATGTGTTCTTTAGTCGCAGTAATAATGTTACGATGTTAACAGTAATACTATTTAGTGGGGCTCACAAAAGTTATTTGCGGGTTACGGGATATGTTTCACCAACCATACAAACTAAAAACTAGTATGGCCGGAACAAAAATCGAAACGAGATCCATCCGTTTCATAGTTACGCATTACCAAGACGCAAACTCACTCGAATTTTGATGGCTTATATTTAAGCACTTGCACGCCGCAAATCTAATTAGCTTGCATGCCTTCTCAACACCTCGCCTCGTGGAAAAGTTTATTTTCGGGAATTATTTTAATGTAACTTTTACTGACTTGGAATAAAGTATTTACGTAATCAGTCCCTAATTTTTTTTAAGAATGTCTCTTGTATTTCTTAACCTGATGCAAGGAGATGAACACTGGCAAATATGGCGTCGTGGCCAAACAGAATGTGGCCACTTCCTACACACCAATGCGCGTGTGCAGAATATTACGGACGTACTTTTGAAGTCGCACCCCATTTTTTTTATTATGGACTACATGAACGTTATTGCTGCCAAACTTAATACTTGATGGCAACCAGTAAACATGTTTTATCTTTCAATAAAATAATACGTTAGTGAGTTCTAGATGAATTTAGTATTTGTCAATCCAAGGGTTATTGTGCACCACAACAATTTTTTATCAGCAACAATATTTCGCCTTTGAAAGCATAAATCAAATAGATTTTGTAACCACTAAGAAATATTTTCTTAGTGTATGGTGCTTTAGCGTAACTGCAGCATGTCGCTGTATGGTGGACAAGGAAGCCGCTGGTCATGACCGTATATGTTTGACCTTGAAACACTTCAATCTATAGTAATCCTTTAGGGTCATCCATAGCCAGTCCAACGTCTATGGTCACCTACGAGTGTCCGATTCTCCCAGCACAATTTGACTGAAATTCGAGTGTCCCAAATGACGGGCAATTCGTCCCTCCGTCCACTTTACCTATCGCAACCAAATTATCCGACGACTCACAAACTCTCTTAGTTGTCCGAATGGCTATTTCGTACGTCTTCTCGGAATTCCTATGTTTATAATCCTCACCTAGCAATTACTGCGTGTCATAGGACAAAGACCTTTCTGAATACTTTTATATTAAGCACACGAAGGACGACTGGTATTGCCCTTGTACTGCATATAAGCATGCACAATCCCACGAAACTTCAATTACCTACGTATCGTCCAAATATATCAATATTTGTTTACTTTAATAGTTACCAACATTATATTTTTTCAGGGTACGCGAATTTTTATGAAACAAGTGTAACATTTTGTACTGAAAAATAAAATTATATGGGAAGAGATTCTTAATATATCTGAGTGCAGTTAAACTCACACCGCCACGTAACATTTATCACACATTATTATGATCTGGACGAATAGGTCTGTCCTTTTGAAAGTGATTTTGAGAGGAAACGTACGAAGTTAGCACTTGATTGCTCTTATGTCGTATGTTTATTAAATGCCCATCCTTAGCTAATAACATCGCCACAATCTTTACTCACTTATTGCCTCTTTTGGATTGTCTTCTTTGTGCGACGAGAATGTTTACAGACTTATACAGGCGTTGCGTCCTATTTCGTAAGCTTTATAATGCTACAAAAGTTATCTCGGGTTTCAAACGTTTCCGCCTGTGCCATTGAAATGAAAAATAGTCACTTCGTGGTACGTAATTCTCCTATAATTATTTACCGCTGATATAACGTAAATATTTTCGCAACAGAGACAGACCTGCTTTATACATTTCACTTGTCAAAGTCTGAACTACCAGAGCAGGAAATGACAAACACCAATTGCGACTGGCTATTTCTAGAAAAAATTGGAAAATATTAAGTATCGCCGAAGGAAAGATGTATTCCAGCCTTTTTCCTGACTGATTTAGACGCTTCCTTTCGTAAGCACCATCTTCTTACCAGTACTACCATAACTACTACAATAAATGGTGGTATAATGTATGAATTAACAGTAGTTTAAACTGCAAATCAGGACATAGAGAATAAATGTAATACTTATCAGACAAAATCTTTACACCTTCAAAATGCACTTCCTGCGTCAGAGAAATACGCCACACGAGGAATAAATATGGTTTTTAAAAGTTAAAAAAATTATAAAAAAATTCAGATGCTCCAATTAGCATTCCACTGGTTCTCAAGCTAATCCGCGCCTCACTGTACAGATTCCATCTCCTTGGATAGAAATAAAGATATGAGAAAATAAAATGTTATGGTTTTGAAAGAACAATAAATGTGTCTGAAATATTGAAAAGAAATTCCACAATCACATCACTCTCGCATCGACTCTGTAGAACAATTCCAAATTCTGCTGTAAAGGGACTCGAAAAAAAAACCACTGACAGGAAAAATACGAGACCAAGGAAAACCCATTCGATAACTTCAGACAATCTACAAGTCGTCCTCACAATCCGTTTGCAGCTAGAATATATAAATATACATATATTAAAAGGATATATAAGTTAATACCAAAGGCAAATATTTAAAGAATATTTCAGTCATTTTTTGTGAAGTTGAAAATTGCCACAGGAGAATAGCTTCTGAAAGTGACTTGATGAGCTTATTAAAGGCAGGATTTCGTGCGTATTTGCCCTTCCACATTCTTTACTTCCAACGACATTTTCTTCATTCTTCTGTAACTAGCTTCGAACGGTCAATAAATACACCTCTTAGCACATTCCATGCATCACATCAGATAAGTGTTTGAGGAAAGAAGAAAAACATTTTTCCAAACGTTACTAAACTGACATGCATAAATTCCAGTTGCAATATTCATAATTTAAAGACCTTCGCCCTAGTAGATCGGTATGTTTTGAAACTATATAGTTTCTATCTTACGTTGTACACTTTTTTTGCAACGAAAGTGTACAACGTAAGATATAAACTAAGCAGGCGAATATTATTGTGCACAAGTTTTTACGCTCTAAACTGACCTCAGCAAAAGTTACTCCAAAAAATAAACGTGACTAAAAATTAGTGAAAATCGTTTCTTCTGATTTAATGAATGCGTTGTGACCACTCCATTAAAATTCTATTGATTTTACTGTTTATTTTATATTTTACTATTTCAAGTCTCTTCATTTCAAAGAATGATTTTCATCCACGATTGGAAATTTACTTCATTCCAATTCTCCTTTCTCTATATCTTTATACTTTTACCAAGGTAAGATTAAGTAAATATTTTTTAGTTGAACACATTATGCCCTAAACACTTTATGGTATTATGCATAAGGTGAAATTACATTAAATAATTATATAATTTATTTTAGAGACGGTAAAATATCTCGTTATATTTTTCTTATTTTCTGATAGGGTTATTTCATTTTTAATTGTACATAGGTCAGACAAAGAGAGTACTATTTCTCGGCAATCTTTTACCACAGAAAACAGTATGTGTTTAATTTGTGAAAAAATTATAATAATTTATTACCTGTTAAATATTTTAGAGTATTTAATTTATCTAAATCGAGTTAAGCTCTCAATTTGGTTAACAGTAAATTTAAGTTTATAAAAAATAAATAATTGAATATATTCCTCAGTTTGTAAAATAATTATATTTTGTGGAGCGTGAGCTTCTTCCCTGTCATAATCATACAAAATTTTTTTAAATAATTCGCATTTCTGAAACAAATTTACACTTTACACTCTTTCAGTTCTCCCTCCCATAATCTCTCTCTCTTTCTCTCTCTCTCCCTATCTCTATCTCTGTTTGTCTCATGATCCTGAACTCAATTACAAACTAGTAATACAATTCGGTATGGAAAGTATGATAGAAAACAATACAACCTATGGCATAACGTAATTATTAAGGAAGAGAAATACTTTTAAAAATTGGGAATTAAAACAATTTATTTTTTAAATGTCAGATTTCTCGTGAGACGAAATAACACATTCGAGAATACTGTTAGAATGATTTTTGATATATGTCATCGATGATCATTCGGCGAGTTACAACANGGGGTTATCCCAGCCTCATGAGGTAGATTAGATAGCTTCCTGAAACGAAAACTAGTTAACCCAGCCTCATGAGGTAGGTTAGGAAGCTTCCTGAAGCCCAAGTGATAGCAGCTTCGCCCAGGAAACCGGAGTTACCGGCTGAATTAAGAATGTAACTGTGTTAACACTCATCACATCTGCCCTGTGTCAACCTTGAAGGTAAAATGGGGTAGAGTGTGCATCGAATGGCACAGTAAACACTCACTTTGTTCCAGCGCTGGGCTTTTTTTTTCTGCCAATAGCACTATCAAACACAACGTTGTACGTTTTTGAGTCCTTCAGCACTGTTTATATTAAGTATGATCTAAGTGTTTGGGATGTTTGTTTACTCCGTATAACCTAGTTTTAATACGACTTTAATATATTCAAGTTATTGAAAGTATTTTGTTCCTCTAAACGTGTGGGTCTTTTCAAAATTAAAAAGTAAACAAACAGGTTTATCACAGTTGAACATAGCGGTGGACGAATTAATGTTGTGGACATGCACAGACGACAAATACAGGTCTAGCTCTTTTTTTTTTAATATTTTTAGTTTGACGGTGTCAACCGCAGGGCTGTGCAGCAACTGCCAGGTAAGCGGTGACAAACTGTCAAGTACACTGCATGATTTTGGCTGTGTCCGAAAAGTCGCTACATACTAGTTAAGTTTATACGTGTACACATATACCTTACATTTCATTTGCTCAGACTATACGGATAGGTAATCTGTGTTTCATATTTGTAATTTTAAGGATATTAAAAATATTTTTTTATTATTTCATGGTTAATTTTAATGCGTTATAATATGTCCATTTTGTGTGGCCAAACATCACAAATATTCAAACCCTTCTCACAACTACTGTCTTTCCTGGGTTGTTATGTGCGTTTCCAAGCACAGAGTTTCCACCATTTTTGTGGCCACAGTATTTACGATCATTGGAATAGAGGCCTAACAGATGTGCGAAAATGATTAATAAAATATACTTTGTATTTTAGGTGCTTCCATAAGCCTGTGAAATGAAAAAACATTTCACACTAAATGGCAAACATACAGATGATTCCCTCTCGAGACCTCGATGTTAACAGTCGCCTAAATCGCTTCAATCTTCAGATCATTCAATGCATTAGGCATGCATAAGCTCTAGGGTTTGGTTATGAACTACAGAATAGTAACCAATATTATGCAATAGAAAAAAAGATTTATACAATTTCCGAACGTCCTAGTTATCCACATTAAAATTACACTTTTATTATTTGTAACCACTGTCGTAGACATCTTCTGACTCCAACAAAAAATCACATGCTGTAGTAATTATTGCATTCTAGATACTTTCGGATACTGTTCACGGCAAACACAGGGAAATTAATAACCTACAACAGTTCACTCACAGTTGAAATACTCTACATTTCTTATAACAGTTCATATTATTCAACTTTTCAAATTTGCATTCTCTAACTTATAAACACTCACGACGGCAAACGAAAATTTATGGTGGCTGCAGTAAGTACGCAAGTACGATAGCACGCAAGCATCTTCATGTACTGGCCCACTATAGAGCCCCAGTGCATTTATTACATTTTTAATTCAGACTGCGGTAGTATTTAAGTGGTGTCGTCACCGATGGGGCCAAATCCAAACATGTGTATACCTGTACATTTTGAGAAAATTCGGACACCACCTGTTTTACGACAATCAAAACGTTCATGGACAGACTGACACTCCGATTGTAGGCAGCCACGCACCACGGCTTCCACCAACGTATTGACTTCATTTCATATATAGGTGAGGGGGAAATGTTGGTTAGCGCAATTGCACATATTAGCTGTAAACCTGGCGTCCTGGACGAAACTGCTACACCTTTGCATTCAGGTAGCTTCCCAATTGTCTTCATGAGGGTGGTGCAATCATATTTCCGCTCCAGACACTTTAGGGAAAACTCAAAAGGGCCTCCGAAAATCGAACCCAGGTTCTACATATGACGGGTAGCGACTAGAATCACTGAACCCTGGAGGCAGACAAATATACACAGGTGTGTATAGTATATATATGTGCATGTATGTATGTGTATGTGTATACATTTTGCACCCTGATTTCAAGGCTATCCTAAATCGTATACTGGGCTTCTGGTTTTGAGCCAGGTCCAAATTTCTTATCCATCGTTTCGGCAATCATTGCAGCTGCCATCATCACGGACAATTTAAACTGTTTTATATATGGGAAATTAGAACAAAATAATTGTTACCTTTTAACAAATTTAGAATTATCTATGTCAGCAAGGGAATTTAAAGTATTAAAACACTCTCAATATGGAACACTGGGCCATAAAATATTTTTAAAACACATGTCTCAGTAAATATGAATTGTATACGTTTACTATTTATATCGATTCTTCATTTTGCAACGCCCATTTTTATGCTGTACTGGATGCTATAATTAAACATAATGTTGCAACAGTATTTCACCGCCTAGTGACAGATATTTTACACATTCCGGAACACATATTGCAAGAAACCAATGATAGGTCTTAAATAGTCTTGAATTAAAGGTGCTATATGGTCTACACCCGAGTATGAATATTTTCACAGCCAATATTTCCAGACATTCAATAGCAAATCATGAATAATCAAATAAAATCATTTCCAGTTCTTGTTGTAAGTTCTATTTAATATTGTCCTTTAAAAATATTTCCTCTCCTTGTGAAACGGTGACACATTCTCTTTCGTCTTTCCACTCTCCACTGCGGTGCTGCAGTAGCAGGACTGGAGCCTTGCCAAGTCTTCCTGAACTTCGTCCAATGTCCCGGCAAGTGATGATTTTTTTTTTCTAAAGCCCAGTTACACCCTGGCCCAAGCAGACTCTTTGGTAATTACTCGTAGTACCGAATTCTGCCTCGCGAAGTAAAAGGCAGGAAAGTAAGGGAGCAAACTGCTGCTATCTCACTTTTGTGCCGTAAATTAGATTTGACTCTGAGATTTCCTCTCTCTATTCTTTGCACCTTGGTGAAATATGCCAAGCCACTTAGCATTCAACGCTTTTACCTACACAAGTTACATTAAAACATCATACAGTGAAATAGTATTGAATATTTAAGTGGACCTGAAAATTCGTTCGTAGCCACTATGCAGCACTTACTTTCTAAAATATATTTAAAGGAGTGCTGTTAAGACAAAAATACGCACAATAAGAAATCTACGTACGCATATGTTTGAGCAGAAGCATATTTCAACCAAACACCTTAATTCGAAATTACTGTTATTAATCAGTGTCAATAGCATAAGTATAATAATATGACATATCCTCGTAGAAGAATCGGTGAAATGTACTGCCCATGGAGCTAGTAAGTACAGGAGGTGGTGAGACTGATCTTTGCTGTAGTAAGCCTTGAAGCTAATGGGCGTGGCTTAATCGCCATACTGCGGCTGACAAAACAAATGGACTGTAGAACTTTAAAAAATGTGTTTTTGGACTGTTTTTATGGGAATTGAAGTGATTATCTTATGTGAAAACTTACGACAGAAACACTCTCAGACAACATCATTTTTTCATTTTCACCCGACGTTCAAGTTACTGTGCGATATTTAAAGAAGAAACAACCCGGGGTTTTGGAGTGACATCAAAACAAAGCCTGAATATCATGTGTCCCTGATAGTTTTTTTACAGTTGACGCAGAACTGTAATGTATGAGGCATGTAGGTGAGAGGAGTTACACGTACAGACGACTTGAAAGGGTAGCACACACAGCGAAAGTCGCGTGTCTGCCCCGTGTCTCATGGATTAACAAGCTGACACGACGTCAGAACTCGGGTGTTTGCAACAGTGTTGTTGTACGATACGGACAGTTCCCAGGATTAATTATAGGCTCCAGCTTGTAAACGAAAATTATTTGTTAATTGTCCCGTGGTATTTCACTTTTCGTTGATAACCTTTATACAGTTATTTCACAAAATAGCATTTTAATGTTTAATCCATCATCCTAATCAACTTCGTAATGGGAAGACAATAACACGTATGTAAGTATCAGATATAAACTAAAATTAATACATTTAATATATATAATTCCTTATAAATGGATGCTACTGCATCATCGTTTCTAATAATATTATGGAGCATGTTTGACCTTAACATATGTACACCCATACTAAAATGTCATTTTTTCTTCAGAAAGCTTGCTGAATTTAACACTTATCGAATTAGGCCTACTTAAGAATGTACTGTAATGCACAATTTTTTGGGTATAATCCATTCACGGTATCTTCGATACTTTTGAAAAGAACCTTTGAAAAATCACCCTAGGAGTTACATGTTCAATTTGTTATAAAAAAATGGTATATGAAAAAAGGTTTTGTCTTGCTTTTAGCACTGAAGCACTATATAAATTGGTTGTTTTAAGTTTTAAGTATATTTTTTCAATAAATTTTAATAATTTGTTAAAAGTCCGTAAGAATTAACAACGGATTTTGAAGGGACATGTTGGTTATAGCTGAAAAGAAATAGTTCGTAGGTTAAATATTAATATGTATAAATTTAATGCCGTAATTGTAAAGTTAATATTGCTAAACTATATATTTACATTTTTACGTAGCACTCATGGGTAAAGATTTCACCGTTATTAATTGAAATTAAATAAATTTCAGTTGTTGTCCAGCGGACTCGTACACTCCATCTTGTTCGTTTGGGCACGTTTTTTTCAGAAGTATAACCACGCCATATTGGAGACGCTGAATTGTGGTTATAAAACTAACGTAACACATTCTTTCTACTTACAAGATAATTCTAGGTTAAGATGTAATTTTAGTATTAGCGTTGTTATTTCTGCAGTTTATCAAATAAACGTGCAAAATATAGAAAGGCATTTGAATATTTCCGTTACGTTATTCCCTTCGCAAAGAATGCAAAGGAATCGAATTTTGGTCGCCGCCAACTGATAATCGATTATTTTCGAAAGCTTTTTGTGGAGACCAAGAGATGGCAGCACATTAGCGTTGGTTCTTCAGTGCCAAATGTTAGCCGTGACTCGTCTTTCCGCCGCATAGTGTTGTTTTTATGTTGCAGTGAAGAAGCGCGACAGTTCTTGATGGAACAGAGATGTACCTACACCGCAGGTTTCAAAATGAAAGTGATTTTGTTCGCTGAAGAGTTTGGAAATCGAGCCGCGGGCCGTGAATTCGTAGTAAATGAAACGTTAGTGCGGGGCTGGAGGAATTTTTCTCACTTATAAGTCGCACCCCGAGTTTTCAATAAATTTTTTTTTTAATAAAATGTGCCACTTATATGCGATAAAATACGGTACCATTTATCACAGTGAAATCTTTAACCTGAGTGCTACTTCCAAAAGTTTATTATGTAAAATTTAACTTTTTCCTTACAGCAAATATGTAAATAAATCTTAATACAATAAGTAAACTTTAATTAAATTATATAATTAACAGTTCCGATATATACTTCAATCTACCTTTTTGTATGTATTACAACATTTCGCTAAATTGATTAGCATTTTTTAGACATTTAGAGAATTTTATTAAAGTATATGACAGTTGAGATTACATGGCATTGTTTCTCTTCAAAAATAAATTTTGGTAGTTCCCACATGGACACTGTTAACAAAATATTTGACAGTTCCCACAAGGCACTGTTTGTTTACAAAATATTTGACAGTTCCCACATGGCACTGTTTACAAAACGTTTGACAGGTGTCACATGGCAATGTTTTGTTTACATACTGCGGAAGGATTCATAATCGGCTCCCTGAAAGTAGATATTTAGCAGGGCTTCAGAAAATCTTGAAGTTACCGTGAATACATTATAGTTATGAATCATGGCTAGGAACTTTAAAATTAATAAACAAAAATAAAAATATAGATATACGCCTTACGTATCACTAGTACTAATCGAGGTGAATCATAACTGCGTGCTTGCATTGTTATATTTGCAGTACATAATTAAAAATGCGATCATTGGGACGGTTATGAAGAAAATTGTGATTATTGGGATGACTGCGAAGATCGGAATATTGTGGTTCAAAGTCGTATGACATGAAAAATACGATGCAACAAAAAATGTTTATAGGCACAAAGAATGTCAAATACATCTCCAAATGCCTCCAGAATTTATTATTCCTACAAAATCTGCACCACTGTAATTCCCTGAGCACAAGCTATAGCTGACCCAGAGGGCACAACAATTCACTCGCGTCCTTTCGAAGGGAACTGAGCGAAGCATTTAAAGCATAGCTGCCTGTGGACCTCTCTTTGACAGCAGTCAACCACAATGCTGCAATATGAAACTTACCATTATTGCTTAAGTCAAAGCATTTCATTGGTGACATTTATGGTCAGTGGCAGCCGGCAGTTGACACAAGCCCCATGCTATGGATGTAGTCAGCTTACTACCCCCCCCCCCCNNCCCAGCATGTGGGTAAATAGAGATCTCTTCCCACCCCCGCGCCACAATCCAGAAAATATAAGGGTTAGTGGGCCACAATGTGGCCACATACATATGCGATATTTTGTAAACAACTGTTTGCCTTCTTAGTAAACTACAGTTACCAGTCTTACACTTATGGCATAAAGTTAATGGTATGTAATTTAACTCTACTTGAAAAAAAATAATTTTTTTATGAACATCCGATTTTATAATTGGTTTCATTCCATGATCTTACCACTATTCCAGGTTGTTCTCCTAAGGAAAACAAGTAGTACCACTCGACACATTTTTGCCCGTACCAATTGCATTTTATTTCGTTGATAAAAGATAAAACTCTTGCAAAATATGAAGTCATGTAGATAACACCCAGTGTCATTTTAAAATCTGACTGTTTTCATAAGAATCTGGAGAAAGTAGTTTGGGACACTGTCAGTCAGCAATGGGACATTATGACAGTGTCAGCACAGATAAGAGCAATTTAAATACTCTCCCACCAAATTCAAAACTCGTTTACACATTGTAGATGTCGTCGAACCGAAAATTATCAGAAATGGCGCCAATCATTTGAAATCATCCAACGGCAGCACACTCATCCCAATGTTAATAACACCGGATATAAAATCTTAAATAACTGCGCTTTACAACTATAACTTTTTCAAAATGTTGCGATAATTTGGCTGTGTATTCTTACTTTCCCAATAAAATGGCCTCACTTTGTCAGGTAGACGTTGAAAGTTTATGTTTTGTTTCAACTCAAATTCAGGACAAGAGTTATTTTTATCTAACAATTTAAAACGTTCATAGTTCGAGCCTCTATCCTCTATACTGTACACAACATTTGGTCAGATTATTGCTTTACAGTTAAACATCACAATTTCATTGTGATTTAATAGTGAAATTCATTCTCCATTTTTTCCACATGCGGTGATGATGTTCAGAAGTTTCTCGAGAGTATTTTAACAGGCCGTAATAATAATCTCCTACAAAGCTGGATTTTTGTGCATAAGTTTTTTAAAATGTCTGCTGTGTAATGTTCTGTTTGCAAGCAAGTAGCACTACTTAAATATTATAATGAAAACAAATACGTTTAAATTGTTTTCTTCAAAATACTTACGAATATTTAGGATAAGCGAGGTTCATTATTTGATATCCAATGGAGATAAGTGAATTTTAAATGCAAACCTTAATTAGAGCATAAATAGTGCTAAAAAAATATAGAAAAAAATTTTATTTTAAACCTTGACAATCACTTTTTAGTTTTTCTCAACTCACCTAGCAGCAGTGAGCAATTAATAACTAAAATTTCTGGCAGTTATGCAATTCTGTGGATTTGTATATTTTATTTTATTTAAATTAATCAGAAAGATATTAGGGTTATTATCTCTACACTATTCCACTAGGAGTAAACTTAATGGTTTAACATTTTAAATAAATCTACTTTCCATTGAACGTTTTTTTCATAGTGTAGTAGCCACATGATTTAAAAATAAATATAAAACTACCAAACTATAAATACTGACAAGAGCTCAAGTAATTATAGACATAAGTTTCATTCCAAAACTTAATTTACAGTTTCAGTTTCAGATTTCTGAACATTCTTCACAGCACTTGTTTAGTTGTAACAACCAATAACTGTAGGCTACATGTTAGGCTGTAGCAATATGGAAAGATGTGAAGGATCAAAATGTTTAAAATCTAGAAAACATCTCTTAACTATATTTTATAAACTCATGAATTAATTAGTTATAAATGCATGTATTGTATAAATGTTTGTATACTTACGAAAATTATGGTAAGCTATGTCTTACCCTAATTTTATACAGCGTGGATTGTGAATTTGATTGGGTGAGGCAAGTGTGATTTGAAATCGAAAGTATCTTGTAAATTTCCGTAGGGAAATATGCTTACTCTGTCTTCTTGTGAGTCTTGGGTTTAGTATTAATGTATGCTGCTGTTTTAAAATTTAACAAATAATTAGCAGAATTATCGTAACTGTATGCAGATACAATATTAGAGAAGAGTAATGGAAGACAACCGAAATCAGAAAGTTCGCAGCTGCCGCTCTCGTATACGGCTGAAATATTTTTGAATGTCTGTACAGCGTAGCAAGGAAATCACAAGTGGTAATGCTTGAGAGGAGTATAAGCTTCAGTTTTTCCTCTTAATTTCACATAAATACCGCCAATCTATATCTTAAAAAAAAATAATAAAATCTCGCTTGCTAATTTTTTTCTGTGCTCATCCAGAAAAATAATCAACAAACCATTGTTTTACCATTTATGTTGAAATAATTGTTGGGAAAGGGAAGGTTATAAAATATCAAAGATTTTCCAGTATAATTTTTAAAATATTTGATCGGATAGTTTTTGAGTGGCAACGAGTTAAGTTCGAACGTTTTTCGGCCACGCGAAGCGAGCGCGCTGCACTGTTGAGGAGGCGCAGATAAGGGCGAGATTCCCGTGTTTCTTTGCGGCTCCGGCCAGCGCGAGGGACTGTCTGGTGGAGCGGCGGCCGTGTTTAGCTGCAATAGAGCACCGAGGCAGTGCGCGCGAGGCTGAAAACCTGCAAATAATTATCTCTGGCAACAAAGTTGAGCTCTTACCAAGTAATATTGCATTGTTAAAGGAAAAGGCATTATTTTTAGACAACAGTTCTTAATATTTAAAAAACTGATTAAATAAAATATTCTGTCCATATGAATGAAAATGTGGCCAGTGCTAGAGCACGAGAGCATGGTCCCACGCATGACTGCGTGACAGGTTATGTTTACCTGTGGTATTTAGTATTTACCTTAAGCAGATACTATAAAAACGCTGGACACAATGCTTCATCTCTTATTATGATACAAATCGTAGCAGTTCTGTCTCGACTGTCTTCTCTAAAGTGGCCAGAAAATGCTCCACTGTGTGCAGTAGTTTGCCAATTTTCCCACCGAAGTGCTGCAATCAAAGATTCGGGCTTGACTTAATATTTACGGAGCGTGTACAAAAAACCGCAAATAAAGAGTGTACTCTATGAGTTCAGTGTAGCGAGTTACAAATATAATCAAACTAGCAAACCCGGCGAACTCCGTTTCGCCACCAGATGGCTTCGTTTTATGCAACATTTTGTTTGGTGATNGGAAATCGGTTCGTGCGTTCTGGAGTTATAGCGTCAGGAAGGAAAACCCGACTTATTTTTATATAGTAGATAAATTCACAACATGTACTGCTTACCAGTGAAAAGTCACACCTGTATTTCGGTTTTCGAACTTATTTGTTCAACCATACGTAGAGCAACTGATGGCCACTTTCAGTATAAAACAATGAAATTTAACACCCCACTTCCAACTGTTGCTGAAATCGATCTAATTGAGTAATTACCACAACTTTGCCACCCATAACAATTCTCCACCACGCATTTCTTACCAACCGCAATATGGCTACTAGCAGACGACTGAGCTTCAAGTTTGTGACGTCATGCCAGCTCCTCCCCTACCTAACTCCATGGTACTGCCAATAACTTTTGACAGCCTATTTAATTTCAAGTAAGCGTGAGTGATAACTAAACCTGTGAAAATAGGTCACTGAACTTAGTCAGCTAACTTTAAAATAAAATTTGAAGATTAGCTTCTGTGGGTTGGGACACTTGGGAGTTATCTTCGGGCGATGTTTTGGGTTAAATAAGCGAGTTGCCTACTGATATTCGTGAGCTCAGGTTAGTTCATTATCTATTCTAGTTCTATTCTCCCCAGCCCTACTCGCCTATTCTGCTGCTAATGTTCGGAAAAGTCGCAGGACGTTACGAAGTCAGTATCGTCGTTTCCAACCCGAAATTTTCCAAAGACATATTCCAAAACCATTTTCATAAACTAATATTGCTTCGTGTATATTTATTTTATAAAACATGTTTCTTATTAGCGTTATGATCAAATTTAATTTTTAGCAAGAATAAACTTTAAGACCCGAGCAAGCGGGAAGGACACAAAGAATATATGTTCGTATTCTTCAGTCCTTACAAAAGAAGGTAAAAAAAGCTGTTGTAATTTTATTGGAAAAATTTTATCAAACTGCAGAATAAGAAACTAATTTTTTTGATTTTTTGTGAGAACGAGCTCCCGGACAAACAACTTGTTTTTGAAGGCGTTCCTTTAAAAACTGCAAAGAAAAAAATCCATTGCATTGCGTTTATAAACGTAGCATGTTGTGTGGCATTTGTCGCCTAATGTAATAGTTTTCCATTCAGTTTCTTGGTCCTACCCATGCCAGTGTTAAACAAGGGGTTTCCAGATAAATGAAACAGTGCGTTTTAAGGTACTTGGTGGGAGCCATTATACACAAGGAGACCTCCATCGGTCTCTGGCGTAGGGGACATCGAATTGTAGGAATCGTTAATCGATTATTTGAAACTTGGTGACGCCTTTGTTACAGAAATGGTAACATGCAACGGTGGTGAAAATAATGATAACTTCTGAAAACCCCAGAGAATCAAAAATTTTCTCACATTAAATACCGCGATTTCTATGCGTCAGAGACAAAATATGTACGTCATGACAGGAGTTGGCGGGCTATTAGTTCCCCCACAGTTAATCCCACAGTTTTGAAATCAACTGTCCATAAAAAATCTTTTCACAATGTTTCGTGCTTATTAATCACTTTTGAAATCCTGACGATGGTCAGAATTTTTTTTTGGTGTTTAATATCCTTCCGCCATATATATAATTATAATTTTCATGGACCCAGTTATATTATCAGTGCGTCGATAAAGTAAAATTTTAATAAACTGAAATACGTTAATGTGATATCTGCTATTACAGTTGTTTCCAAAATAACAATATACGTCAATATTAATAAAGTGAGAGGCCACACATTTAAATATTTTACTTTCAATACGCCGTTGAAGGGTCTCCTACGTGACACTTAAAAAGGGTACTCAGATGGAATGAGAAGCATTCCTGTTATAAATGCTTATTCTCACCGTGCACATCCAGTGAAGACTGTGGCATCGATTACATCTTTTTGCCAATATTTAACTTAAATCTCGATTCTATTGCGGAATTTTGGCGGAAGCATTAATGATGTCACAAATTTAAGAATAAGCTTTTGTGGTGATAGGCCATGAAGACAGATGATGATGTTGGACTCCTCAGGGTAATGGACTGCTGCATCCGGTTTAACAACTGTGTCCACAGATTTGTACTCCATTTCTACTCCTTCGAACAACTTAAGGAAACCTTGCTAATGTTTTATAATGCAGTCAACGTCGATCAATCGTCGTAACATATTCTTGTATTGCAATTTTTAACTATGTCTCGATTTAATTCCAAACTGAAGAATGAATATCGTAAAAACTTATTTTTGTCTCCTGAGCATTTATGGTTGTAATGCTACTGCAATATATTCGAAATGCGTTAAATTTTATCGTAGTCATTAAAATTTCAGGTTTGTTGGAAAACAAAATATAAAATATAACCAATAACCTTGACATTTATAGAACATGAGATATTGACAGTTCTCTAGGTGATATGCAAGTTTTTCGTTCTGACAGTTCTGTTTGCAAGAAACCAATTATATGTTACAACACAGATATGGTTAGTGTGCAGCCGGAAAGGGCACTATGGTCCAATTAATTCTTTATCGAAAATGACGCATGAAATATTAACCTGAGTATAAAATGTGAATTTAACATCTCAACTGTAGAGGAAATCAAAACTTTCATTAAAAAAAAAGAGACAGGTATCATATTTATTCGTATATTTTCCGTTTGGTAAGTTTTTATCTAACATATCGGTTTGAAGTTTATAGTTAAGAAAACGTACCATAACATCGAAAACACATACAACCCATTTTCTTCTTCTCAGGTATTCGAATTTGAAAAATTCTTAAATACGTTTTTAGGTATTTATTAAATAGGCAGTGTTTTAAAGAAAATGACACTACGTTATATTATCCGGCAACTGAACTACTGAGGAGTCTTCGAAAACACATATTGCTTCTGTTCTTCCTGTAAGAAGTTTAATTCATAATAAAAAATCTTTACATTAATTTTAAGCATTTTATATACGCTACGGAATTCTGGAAAATACGATTTACCCCTTTAGACCCATTTCGAAGTTGAATTTCAAAACATTTTATAACCTGTTTTTATGTAAATATTTGTATAGTCTACCTTTTGAAGCTAGAAGCACAACGATATCTTTTTGGATCTTTGAAAATACATGTTACCCTTTTTGATGCTCTTAGCCGTTAGGTTTTGAAAAGTTCTGAAACTGCTTTTTAGGTATTTGTATAGGCTCCCTTTCGAAGCTAGGAGTACAGCGATGTCTCAACGAGTTAATAAGTCCTCGGAAACACATTTCACCCCCGTTAACCTCTACGTTTCGAGTTCCGAAAAGTCCTTTCTTAGTGCGTGCCTGCACCCTAAGGAAAAGTCATGCCTAAATTTTGATGCGTTTGCATCAAGCGGTGTGGGCTGGGCGTTGATGAGTATGTCTCTCAGCGTGAAACTAAATTTGAGAAATAGAGATCATTACCAGAAAATATAGCTATTTGTGGTTTTACCATATTTTAAATCACACTAGAGTCCCTTTTAACTAAATTGCGATTTTTTTTTAATTTCCGGAATAACTGTATCTCAACGCATTGAGAAAGGAAGTTTTGATTTTAGCAGTTTTCAGATGCAATTATAGACAATCAATTTGTATAATGCTTGCAATGTTCAGCAAAAGTAATTATAATAAGTTTAAATTAATATATTAGTGTAATATATATCACTATGTCTTGCACAGTGTAATGAAATACTAAAACGTGTATTTATAAAGTTTAATTTACCGGGAGGTGTCCGTAATGCAAAATTCCGTTAATTCAATTACATTTATCCATAAGAATCTGTATAATTGGCTGAGGTTTAGATCCACTATCAAGTAAAAACTCTTCGATTTCGCGTGGTATCTAAAAAATAATGCGTTTTAGAAAAAATACAAAATTATCTAAAAACACCTATTTTTCTGTTTAACTGACATTTTGTTTAACCGAATCACTCTTGGTGCCATCAAATTTGGTTAAACGAGACACACGACGGTATATTTACTGGCAACTACCAAAAAGTTTGATATCTAACAACACAGCAGTCAGGGGAATAATATCGACTTCAGAAAACGTGCCATACGTAAGAGTTGCCTTGTGCACTATCGATCCGTAAAACATGCCACGAAATCTGTTATACCACGTTCTGGCGATAAGCAGGGAAATCCCAGAAAGAAGGGATCAGGTGTGCATAAGCGGATAGAAGACAGACGTCACGCTACTCAGCCCTGCACTTCGTATAATGAATAACTTAGTTTACGACGTTGAAGGATCGAAGAAGCACATTAAGACATCTACGTAGGTCACATGTATTTCTTTAAAGGTACGCGAACAAGCTAGTGCAAACAGCACTGCAACGCGTATCAGATTGATCACCCCCTCTACACGAAGTCACAGACACCCGGTGTTTCCGTTAAGCATCGTGCAACTAGGGCAACTTTAGTCGCAAAATTATTATTTTGTCGTTGACTAGTTTGTAGTTGGCTTCAGCGTAGTCGTCGTGTGTTCGAGTTCAGCATGTAAGCTGTCAGGTATGTTTTCATAGACAGCCACCCTCTAGAAACGTCATTCACGCTTATGTCGAAGGGACCTTGAAATGTAAAACACTCAATGCCTTGAAAGTTGCATTTCAAAAGTTCCCTGAAATATGTGAACTGTAATTAAGACAATTAATTACCTTTTTCTTCGCATTCTTCCACGCGGTTCAAGCCCGTGCTAGGTATACTCGTAAGCAATACCCATGTGAAAGGCTGAATTATGATATATCATATAAGGATAAGATGTTGTAGACTATTAGCCGAGTTTTCCCACTTTTCGAAAACGATCCTATCTGATATGTTTGGGTGTTTGGTTGTTTCGAAATTATGCCATGCTTCAAAATTGTTTTATAATTCCATTATAATGAAGCATCTTATTTTCAGTTAAATTTAACTTTTACAAACATTTATCTATAAATTATAATATATAATTTATAACTGATATGGTCAAAACATATAGAAAATAGTTGTGTGTATATTGCCTAGTAATAAATAGTTCTAATGCAAAATAATAATAAAGTGTGTACGCACAAAACATGATGCGTTGTTCCTTAGCTGTAATTTTATAGACTTGGTTCATCCTTGAAAGCAGAAGTTTAGTAGGGCTTCGACGAAATTTCAAGTAACCACTAATAGACTATACTTGTATCTTATACACATACCCCGGACATTCGTAAATTTACTATTCATTTTTCTATGAATTGCAATGTCATCGGAATTATCCCTAAATTCCTTCTCCTTTGCTTCTAATATAACAAAACCACAATTTCAGTGCAAATATTAATTATTACAAATACGAATATCTGTTTCCTCAGGAAGTTAATATTTATAACTGTGTACCATTACAGGCGTAACAATTAAGCTATATAAATAACGATATAAATATGATCACCACCAGTGCACAAATTGCCATTTTAGCATTCAGTTATTTGATTGATACTATAGACAGCATTTTCAGTGGTTGCATATCTTACTTCAATCACATATCAACAATGCAACCAGTATTTCACCTTTGAACAGTTTCTTTAATATGAGTTGAAATTGTGATCTCATTTATGTGATGCCCCTCGGAATTACTCATATCACACCATATGCACTTTTTAAAATAATTATATTTTAATGATGAAATTGTAAACACTGTTGGCCGAATTCATGTTCATTTTGTTATTTTTATATAAAGAAAGTGAGCAAAATTATCGAATCGTGCGCTCCTGTCGCTGTTAGCATTATGACTCGTAGATATTAGACGTGGTCATATAAAGAGTTAGTTAAACAATTTGAGTCAGTAGAATTCCTGACAAAAGATTTCATAACACTATTTTACTTAAAAAAATTTATTATTTCGTAATTTTTTAAATAAAATATTAAACACAACATGACAGATTTGCTAGACACGACATCGCTAAAACAACATCATATAAAATTTAACCTTCAGTTTGCAGACCTGAGTGAGAAAATAACTTCATGAATAGTTTTGTTTAGAGTTTAAAATAAATTATTCAAAACTCAAAAAAATATTATTTGTTTATTTTAAATCTATTGAAAATCCCTGAAAACTTATAACTACAGTTATAATAATTTTCTAGAACGGTTGCATTTGTATCACTTCTTATAAAAGCTTATACAGATTTGAAGGAGTCTTCAGTTACTGGGATTATTTGATTTGACAGATGTATCCGAATTTATTCATCCCAAATACCATACCAAAATATGACGGGTTCTCAAATTCAACTACGAACTTAGCCTAAAAAAGTCTAGAAGCGAGAGTAAATGTTTGCTGACAAATTAGGCCCAAGCGTAGTCGCATACAGAATGTTTTCCTGGATGTAGGATTGTCGCAGGGCTCATAATGAGTATAAATACAGCAGGGGCGGATAAAGGGGGCAGTCTTTTTTTGATAAAAAGGGGGG
Source organism: Clitarchus hookeri (assembly GCA_002778355.1). NCBI lineage: Eukaryota > Metazoa > Arthropoda > Insecta > Phasmatodea > Phasmatidae > Clitarchus > Clitarchus hookeri. The sequence continues at coordinate 41,738 of NQII01007123.1, read as the reverse complement.
GGGGGAACTTTGTAGTGAATATTAAAATCCCCAATATGGTGATATTTATGTGTTTTACTCCTTTAACTAAGTAAATATTACATAAAGTTACATCTAGTATATCCATTTAAATGCGTAATTTAATGTGAATAATTTAAATAATTTCGCTGTTCAGTAATGAAATTAAAAAAGTTCTATACAGTCTTAAGAGCAAGGTTGATCATTTACGGTCGATTGGAAAAAAAAGGAGGGAGAAATGCTCTTTTTCGTCCCCTCCTCCTTTTTTTCTTGTTTCCGTCCCCCATATATCACCAGTATTTTTTCAAACCAAACTATTCGTTAGTGAGAATGTTTTTTTTTTTTTTTTTTTTTTTCAGAATAGAGTTAAATCTTTGCAAACCTTCACGTGGATTATTTTACGTTTCGAGAGAAGAGATAAGAAGTATTTGACACATTACCGTGTTGATAACTAAGGTTATCATCAATTGTTATCAATAGTTCGTTAGGCTTATTTTACAGAATTTCTTACCGCTTGCAGCATCTGTAGTTCGTTTGAATTATCAAAACCACATCTTGTTTGTCGTAAAGCTTTGCAGATGTCACAAGTTGTACAGATGCTAGCAGTGCGTTTTACCGACGCTAGGAAGCGTTGTAGAACGGTGATACGGAGCTCTAGATCCTTTCTTCTCGAATCTAGGATCCAGGGATTGTAGCAATGCCCTATCAAAATTAATACCGTACCTTTTTATTTAAGTATGTTACGATATTTTAAAGGTGATGAATAATAAAAATCAGGAAGGAAAGAAAATTCGACTTAAAATGTTTATTAAGGGAGTTAAGCAACCCCAAAAATGGGAAAATAATTTTTTTTTAATAGAAAATATTAGAAACTACTAAGTATGAAAAAAAACCATGTGGTAACTTGACAGTCAATGAAATAAATTACGCAAAACATCTGAAAACGTAAGGGAAAATAACACTCCCCATCAGTTACAAAATACGTAGAGGTTGCGGTTGCAATTACCGTATCGCATTAAATGCTGTACCCCTCAGAATTCAGTGAATTTTCAAGACACGTAGGGGGAGTTTTCTCGGAAACGGACAGAGTTAAAATGTTAAACACAGGAACACTTTATGTGTATTTGGACTTAGTGATTGATAATTTGTTTTGGAAGGTGATTGATAATTTATCTAGGAAATAATTCACTAGTTATGTGCTGATTTAAGTAGAATTACCTATTTAATGAGAAAAATATCAATATTTTGTTCAACTCAAGCAGTTTTTGAAGCATGTGCAAGATAACATTGCGGCAAACCCTCTCACAATACGAATACTAATGTGTTGTCTAACAGTATCACATTTTTTCTTTACTGTAGAATTGACATTCCCCCTTTTTATTCATTTAGAAGAATTGTTGGTATTCCTTATTTTTGTCATTCTATGGATGCGTTAATGATGATATATGATTTTTATTAATCAGCGTTGTGTATAAAGAGACAGTTTTATACCTATCGTTAGTATTATCGAGAATTCAATTCTACGAAGACGAAATTCTACGTTAAATATAATTTCAAGGTTTAATACACATTTTCTGAAAAATAAATTTTTTTTATATTTCTTCCTCATTTATTGTAAAAAATTATTCAAATGTTTCGCACTCTTTAGGTATCATCTGTATCCAGTCCTTCCTACTTATGTAGAATAATTATGACGATTCGGGCACAAAGGAATGGAGAAGTTGGAGCAAGTAGCCGGCTAGCCGACATGTTGTGACGCCACCCAACCGTCACTTAGAACCAGGTAACCTTGATCTTGAACCATCACCTTGACCTTCACCCCGTGCCCGTAACCTTGAACCCAAAAAACTAAAAACATCCCCAAAAATGATAAAAATTCCACCACCACCCTTGCCATATATTAATGGTTATTTAATCGGTCAATTACTTGCCTTCGCTTATTAGTCGGTAGGCCTCCACCTCCCTTCCAGACCCCTTCGTCACCATATTACATGAATTGACCATTTATTTTCAGTATCGCCTGCTAGAGCGCACTGGTAAGCTCAAACATTCCAATACATAAGGTCACAGGGCATCCCCGATAAACGTAATATGTAGCCGCCACTAACAAAAAAAACGTTTTTAGGAGACAAGGCCCCAGATATATAAGACGCATCGTTTCAGCGCCAGCAGCGACGGCGACGACAGTTGTGGGTTGGTACCGCGTGCAGTGTTCACGAGTTGGCAGCTGTGAGTTGTACTTTGCTCTTCCTGCTAAACACGCAGGCGGCCGGCAGCTCGCTCACAGCTATTTACAGCACGCCGTTGTCCGTCCTGCAGGCTTCACGCTACATAACAAGACTTTGAATATTTCTTGACGTATAAATTCTAGCATAAATATGTATTACGTCAATCACGAGTATATACAGACACGTCTAATGTGAAATAACATAGAGTAAAAAATGTTCAATGTTAAACTTTTCACAAAAAATTTAATTTTATAACAAAGTACTAGAAAAAAATTTACACCAAAGTAGTCACGAAAAAAAAATTTGTTTTTTTTCTGTGGGGAGGGGGTGAAAAAAAATGGGATGCTCTATGTGTGTGTATATTTTATTGTGTAGTTATTTAGTTTAGTTCCCGTAAACCGTTTTCGGTTAATGTGATTTCGGATCTCAAATGTGATATCATAGTGTTGCCAGGCGCAATAGTACACTCCTTAAGAGCGCATTACTTATTGTTAACACTATCCAAAGACTTTATGCAACTTCAGTAATTGATCACAGGACAGAATAGTAATAGGATGGTGCCTTCTTTATCGTTTACGATTGACTTCTGAAAATTTCGGCAGTTATTTGCACACATTTATGATCATATTATAGGACGTCGCTGCTCACTGGCTCGAAAGGACATCGATTTTTTTACATTGTGTAGTTATGAGTAATTGTTAGCATTGCTGTACATCAGTGTTTCGTTAGGGGGTCGCGGTAGCTCCGTGGCCAGAGTGCTCGCATATCGCAAATGAGAAGAGATTTCGGTTCCCGACGGGGACGCTCCTGGATTTTCGCAAGTGGGAATCGTTCTGGACGATAACGCTGGTCAGCGGGTTTTCTCGGGGATCTCCCGTTTCCCGCGTGTTTGCCTCGCTCTCATCGGCTCTCAAGACCATGATGTTAAAAGCCACCCAAAAATCGCCACTACACTATTATTATTTGATTTGTTTTTTTCTTACTACACGACGGTAATTACCTTCGATGTATATAATAATAAATGCGTTTAATCAACGAAATGGTTTCCCATTTTAAAAACACTCTGATAATTTTCCTGCGTATAAANCATAATAATAAATGCGTTTAATCAACGAAATGGTTTCCCATTTTAAAAACACTCTGATAATTTTCCTGCGTATAAATGCATGTAACGCGACGTAAGCATTTGCCTATGTGAAGCTGTGAAAAAATAGTATAGTGAATTTTAACGCAGAATAAAAAATATAATGTTTAAATTTGTGGTATCAAAAAACCTTTTTTTGTTTTCTTTGTGGCCATTATTACGAGTAGTGGTGTAGCAATAACACTTACAAATATACAGTAATTTCGTAGTTTCACCTAATAGGACATCTACAAGAACATATTTGTATATTACGTGGATTTCGGTAACAAAAGAGCACTACACATTTAAGATACTGATTNGACATCTACAAGAACATATTTGTATATTACGTGGATTTCGGTAACAAAAGAGCACTACACATTTAAGATACTGATTTTTGCAATATTTCAAACACACAAGTTTTCAGTGAATAACTACATTTGTAACGACTTGTTTCTGCATTATATTTCTGGCATTGAGAAGGAAAATATTCCAACTGTATTTCAAAGAATTTTTTTTGCCTGTTTGCAAGTAAAGTTGGCACTGTAAAGAAAAATACCNAAAATATTCCAACTGTATTTCAAAGAATTTTTTTTGCCTGTTTGCAAGTAAAGTTGGCACTGTAAAGAAAAATACCGAAAGTAAAATGAAGTAACCGCAGTATTGTGTATTATATTTTAGTAAGTTAAAACAATTCCCTGTTTAACATGATTCATTGTGACTGTAGGTGACTTGGTTTGAACAAACGACGGCAATAAACTGCTAGATATTTTTATGGAACAATTTTTGATGTTCATCAACAAAAGTCTTGAATGTCATGTATGAATTGGTATTTTATTTTTTATAAACTAGTAAAATGAACTGTTTATTTCATGAAAGTAACCTTCCTAGTCAGTGTTATATAAGTATATATATTACGATTTCTCGATCATCGAAAGAAATGTAAAATTAATATAATGGTATACGAAAATGTTATCGGCTAGGTACCAAATTACTAAAATTTCTGTTAAATTACTTTTTNAAAATTAATATAATGGTATACGAAAATGTTATCGGCTAGGTACCAAATTACTAAAATTTCTGTTAAATTACTTTTTATCAATGAAATAATACAAATTTTATGTCCGATGCTGCATAACATGTATGCTAAATAATCTAATATCGATATACATAAATATGTTTTTTTTCGATAAATTTATTTCGTGTTGTAGGTTGCTGAAATTAAGACTAATATAATGTTGATTTCATAACTTAACTTTTTAGAGTATAGTAACAAAACTACAAACTTGCCAACTTACGTTTGTAACTGGATGATCCACACTACTCAGGGCTGGAGGCCCATAATGGAAACCATGGCAAGGCTAAAAGCTTTCAACGTAGAAAGGTATCGCACTGGTATCGCGCTTGTTGGCTTTTTATTTCGTACTAGGAGATGAGCTACGCCAACAAACACTTGAAAAATTTAAAGGTCGATGCTAGGAACTAAAGTTGGCTACCTTCGGTAAGAAGCAAAGCCACAACATACTAACCTACCGCGTTTGAGCAGTGGTTTAATTTATTTTCAGCGGGCCGCGGTGGTGTAAGAGTCAGACCACTCGTCTCCCTCCAAAATGAACATGGTTCGATTCCCCGCGGGGTTATTCCCGGATCTTCGCAAGTGAGAATTAGCGAATGATGCCACTGGTTGGCGGGTTTTCTCGGGGATATCCCGTTTCCTCCGCCCTTACATTCTGTTCACCTCATGCTCCATGTACCTCTCAAAGTTGATTTCGTGTCACGTAATTAATATGTACATATTTCTACAGAATTACTCCCGAAATGATGCTATAAGANGTCAAAGTTGATTTCGTGTCACGTAATTAATATGTACATATTTCTACAGAATTACTCCCGAAATGATGCTATAAGATATATTTTCCATCTATTTACGAAACGGAAGAAAATCAGGCTCAAGCTTGCTTTTAAAAAAAGTTTTTTCATTGATATGGTGGAAAACGAGAGTGGAACAGCTTACATCGCAACTGGCAAGCAGCAGGTAAAATTTTTTATATTCTTAAAACTTGAAATGAGTAAAATATAAAGTATTGCCACTGTTGTTAAAATACAGAAATAAACACGACCACCACGGTGGTAGTTTGAGTGCATTCGGATTAGATTATCGTATTCTTTTTTTGGATCCCGGGTTGGTCATTAGTGTGTGTAAATTACAAAGAAGTAATAACTATTAGCGTTTTCTCAACGCAGACATCTAGGGAGGCGAACCGGCAGCAACTATGTAACACCGGCGGCTGCGTTTGGAGTGACTAGGACAGAGCGATGTGGAACGCCACAGACTGGCGATGTGTGGAGTTTAGTGCCCGGGTGTGGAGGGCCCCTGGTGAATGCCACAATCCCAATCTCACTCTCTAGTCAGTGAAGTGTGCGAATATATTTGTGCGACTCTTAGGAGCGAGGTCTTGAGAGCCGATGAACGTGATTGAGGTGAGTGTGGAGCAACGCCGGAATGAAGTGGCGGGTGAAACGGGAGATCCCCGAGAAAACTCGCCAACATCGTCTTGCACGATTCTCACATGAGAAACTTCGGGAATGACCCGGCCGGGAACTCACTGTCGAGCGGCACACTTCCCCCACAGCAGGCATTGTAATGAGTGATGCCATAGCCTACNACCCGGCCGGGAACTCACTGTCGAGCGGCACACTTCCCCCACAGCAGGCATTGTAATGAGTGATGCCATAGCCTACCATAGCCAATCCACTCTCGTCGTGTTACGTGGGACATTGACGGCCCAGCAGTATGTGGATGAGATCGACGCCTCCATTTGCTGCCATTTCTGGCCCGGAATTCCCAGTGCTATATACCAGCAAGATAACGTCCGACCGTCCGTGGAACTGGTCACCCAGGACTCCCTCCATCATGTCAAAAAACTGCCGCGGCCTGCGCACTCTCCAGACGTATCTCCATTCAAGGACGTCTGGGACCATTTGAAATGCCAGCNAAAAAACTGCCGCGGCCTGCGCACTCTCCAGACGTATCTCCATTCAAGGACGTCTGGGACCATTTGAAATGCCAGCTGTCGCCGTGCCGCAGTATCTAGGATTTGGAACACATTGTCCAAAATTTGTGGGCCCGTCTACCTCAGGACAACATCCGGCGTCTGCTGGACTCCATGCAGGACCGTGTTGGATCATGTATCGTAGTGCAAGGTAATTCGATGCAATAGTATAGGTGACCGGACGCCGTACCACTGATCCATGTGAAATTTGGTAATGTATTATTGCCTCTATAAAGTTTCAGTACCATCCGACGCATCTTTCTGTATGCGCTATTTTCATTGTCCGCCAGTGTGACACGTGCAGCAGAACCACCATCGTCTTCTTCAGATGGAACATCTACAGCAGTGCAGCCATCTATGACTTCGTCAAGACTTCGTTGCTGTTACTGCGACAAGATATTTGTCTACAGCCAAAGAGCAAGGCAGCATGAAAAAACTTATTTTGTGAAGGGCCCATCATGTGCAGTGCAACGATGCGGCAAGTGCAAACATCTGTTCAAGAGCGATGGTAATATAGCTTAGAAACGACGTGTACTAGCAGTTGGTGACACCACATTAAATCAATTGTATGGAGACTGTTGGGATTCTGATTTTGTATTATGTTTGTAAACTGAAGAATGTGTGAGTGTATATATATATATATATATATATATATATATATTTACACATATACGAGTATATATGATATAAATAAAAAAAAGTTTTTTTTTCTCGTTAATGTTGTTTCTTGCCTACTTTCCTGATATAGGGAATATGATGGTCTTGGTTTTCAGATATGCCAGAGCATGTCGGTACTGTAAGGGAGCATGATAATAAAAAATAATTAAATAATGTGGGCCAAATATACTGTTAGTAATTAAATATTGGCTTTAATGGCCTATCACTAAATGTGCATAATCGATGATAATGGTAACAGAGGTATATGTTGAAATGAAGTGCATAAAAAATGAGAGTGGACTGATATTGTAATACATTCTCATCAGGCTGTAGGCAACAGACTAGGAGCGAAGAGGGCGAAGGTCGAGCCAGACCTGACCCGCAAGAGCAGTGCAGGAAGAAGTGTTGGGCAGCAGAAAGAGGGTGGCCAGTGCTTTTCGTGACCGTTAGTAGTCCGATAAGTGGAGGAGTGGGGGGGGGGATTAGATGGGTGAGCATGGGAACGGTGTCTAATGTTATATGTTCCACGATTTTTATATAATTTTTGTGACCTTCTGTAATAATTGCCAGGGAGGTTGGGAGGGGTGAGGTGACGGCGATGGCATGAGCGAGGGGTACAGTAGGGTAATGTTATATGTTCATGGATTTTTTTTAAATTTTTTTAATTCTTTTGTTATATTTCTTAATTTTTATTATTGTGCGTTGGGAAACTGGTGAGGTGGGCTTGGCTAGGGGTAGGGTAAGGGTGGTGGAGACCTGCGGGTTAAATTAAGAATCCCCAAATCCTTCAAATAACACAAAAATAGCCTTTTGGAGGTTCGTTCTTGCAAATGGGGGCCTCGGTGCATTTTGAGTGTAAAAAGCCGTTTTCAAGGGGAAATTTGTCGATTTTGAGGGAAAAACAAGAAATTTTGAGTGGAAAACGGGAAAATTTCAAGATCGCTGACGGATCCGAGATCCGATGTATGACGCCTGCGCGACAAGTCCCATGCCTTAACTGCTAATTTGTTTAAAACTGATATCTCGGGTATAACCTGTAGTAATACAATTGTAATCCAATGTTAAGAAGACTCGCTCAGAAAAGTNTTAAAACTGATATCTCGGGTATAACCTGTAGTAATACAATTGTAATCCAATGTTAAGAAGACTCGCTCAGAAAAGTACCACGAAGCTTCGAGTTTAATGTACTTGAGGTTTGTTTTTAAGTATTTTATAGTATTATTATCTGGGAACTAAAATTATTGGAAAACTAAAAACTAATGGAAACCCTTTGGTTCCAATATGTTTCAAGCCTGTACATCATATGACTCTGTGATAATTTTAGTAGACTCGCAAAGTGCCAAACGACTTGAACACAGGACTGAAAATAGTAGTTGTGAGTGTGCTGTTATAGAATCCTCCTACGAGCACGCCACAATACGGTCAATAAGACGAACATGGAAAATATTTAATAAATGATATTTCATCTTCTATTTAAAAAAAACGCATACATACGTGCAAAGAAAGAAAGCATAGAACCTCCTGAATTATATACACTGTTCGAATCACGCAGTTCTTTTTCCATTAGCACAAATGAATATGGAGTGTAGATAATTCTTAAATAAACTCTCCCAGAATTACGTAAGCGTTGGGTGCTGAACACGGCATTTCGTTACAGTGCTTGTCAACAGTACATTGCAAACCTACGTACTCCTACAGATATCCAGAAATCTGAAAAATTTGTGAAATGTCATTGTTGAAATATATTTTCTCTTTATTTTGAAATATTAAAGTGTTGTGCGTGTCTCGGTTTTCATGCGTATTTACAATTCAGTTTGGTTAAAAGCAAAATTTTTTTCACAGCCTTTTCTTGTTAATAATAATCATAATTTTCTAATCACTCGTTGTTTTTATTAATTATAACCAATTAATTTTCTGCAACTATCACGAAATTTGGTAACAAATATTTTTTCAGCAACCGTTTTATATAGTTGAACTAATAATCCATCAATCATTTCAAAAATTGTATATCTCTACAAAGAATCGTACCCACAGCGACTGCTCGTATAAGTGTATTGTGTCATAAGATCAGCAATTTACTCAGAAGAGACACTTTGTGCATTCGTGACAGTTAATATTGTATTTTAATGAAATATATCGTCATTGGTGTATTGTTTAAACATCATAAATGGTACATCACGCCAACCGTGCAAGCTCAGGTACATACCAATTCATTGCATGAATACCAGGCCACCAACAACAATTTGGCAACCATTACTTAACATATCCGTTTTTATTCTGCGTTTCATACACTTTCGTGTATTATACACTGAAGAGCCAAAAAAAACCGGTAAAGGCGTGCGTATGTAAATAGCAGAGGTATGGAACCAATCAGAGTAACGCGATGGAGTCGGCAGCTAGATCGGTTACTGCTGCTACAATGCCAGGTTATGAATATTTAAGTGAGTTTGAACGTGGTCTTATAGTCGGCGCACGAGAGATGAGACATAGCATCTCCGAGGTAGCGATAACATTTGGATGTTCGCGTACGACCATTTCACGCGTGTACCGTGAATATCGGGAATCCGGTAAAACATCACATCTTCCACATCGCTGCGGCCGGAAAAAGATCGTGAAAAAACGGTACAAACGACGACTGGCGAGAATCATTAAACGTAACAGACGTGCAACCCTTTCTCAAATTTGCGCAGATTGGATTTGTGGACTGCCCTGCAGGATTCATGGTGTGAATTGCCTCCTGCATACCTTCAGACATTAGTTGAGTCCTTGCCACGTCGTCTTGCGGCACTTCTGCGTGCTCGCGGGGGCCCTACACGATATTAGGCAGGTGAACCAGTTTTTTTTGGCTCTTCAGTGTATATCCCTTAAAAGATTTTCCAGCTTACTTTTTGCGCTGTTTCTTAAAAATAACTTTTCACTGATGACGAGAAAAAAATCTCTGTGCCGGTCTCCAGAATTCATAACAATTTTAATTGGTATTTCCAAGAAAACGAAGTTAAATGTTTACATGTTTTCCGTGCATTCCGAGGATACTTTACCTCTCTACGGCTCTTTTGTGATTTTAGAGTAATGGAATAAGCTCCGTTGGCTTCAGACGACAGTACACGCAAGCCAGTAGCAGAGCCTCTCCTTTTGTATCACTGTATACGGTTCCCTTGCGCATCATACAAAGTAAAACTCGGAGATATTTTGATCATTACAGAGAACGCAATGACGTTACTAGAGTGGATGATATTCACAGCAACGTGAGCTAACTACGAAGATTTAAAAATTTTTGTGAAATATTCTTAAAATTGATAGCTACTACCTTAAACGAAGGTATGAAATGCTTGCTAACGAACCAGTGGAGTATTTATAAGTATTCAAACCCGATCTTGAATAGCAGACATTTCAAAAGCAAACCCACTAAGACTAAATTTTTATTTTGTTGTACTGAGCTCGNGACCCGATCTTGAATAGCAGACATTTCAAAAGCAAACCCACTAAGACTAAATTTTTATTTTGTTGTACTGAGCTCGTAAATTAAACCTGGCATTCCCAAAAATAATGTATTCTAGGTTGGTCGCAAAATAACATAGATTTTGAAGCAGAAAAAAACAAAGTATTACAAGAAAAGAACAATAAATTGTTAAGTTAAAAATAATTAACTCATTATTGGACAAGAAATTTTTCTTCGATAAAAAACCTCCCTTCAAAATTTTACAAAATACTTTAACAGAAAGTCTTCTTAAAGATAATTGGGTGAAGAACTGGTTCAATAATTCCTTAGAGTACGCAAATTTGCGATCTGATTGCATAGAAACATAGTTTTGTTTCTTTATTTCCTTGTTATTTATCTCGATTAAAATCCTCTAGCACAGCCACAATTGTGGATTTGGTACCCACACGAAAATGTTTCCCTGCTCTTGTTTTAGCATATTACACCTTCTCTAAGTAATACAAAATACACCATTCCTTTATACATTTTTTNGTTTCCCTGCTCTTGTTTTAGCATATTACACCTTCTCTAAGTAATACAAAATACACCATTCCTTTATACATTTTTTCTATTTGGAAATTCTCAATGTAGATTTATGCCAGGTTTTTTTGCGCTAGATAACACCAACTACAATATGNATTTTTTCTATTTGGAAATTCTCAATGTAGATTTATGCCAGGTTTTTTTGCGCTAGATAACACCAACTACAATATGAGGGTATAAACCCTCGCAATATAATAAAATATTTCCAAAAAAATTAACATTTGCATTGCATCAAAGAAATAAGCAGAAGTAACAGGTAACTTGACAGTCAGCCAATCGAAAAAGGTCATACCCCCACTGGTCAGAGTTCTGTCTAAGTCATTTGGATATCTTCGGCAGCGTAAAGTTTCGAAAAAGCATCACTTTTACGGATTTTACACGAATTATGTGGGTCACGCANTGGATATCTTCGGCAGCGTAAAGTTTCGAAAAAGCATCACTTTTACGGATTTTACACGAATTATGTGGGTCACGCAGATGCAATTTCTGGCACGGGAATACAAACTTTTTTAATTTTATAAAATATTGTAGCAATTTGAAACAAGAATTTACGAATAGAACTTATGGGCGTACCTTCCTCATGATGGGTGTAAATATCTTTAACGAACTTCTTAAAAGAATATATGTTAGCTAGGTCTTGACATCTTGTCGACAACATCATCATTAGAGATGGACCCAGAAACTTTTTCAACANTAATATATGTTAGCTAGGTCTTGACATCTTGTCGACAACATCATCATTAGAGATGGACCCAGAAACTTTTTCAACAGTAATGAGATAATTACAAATACACAGGTGCCTTATTCGGGACTCAAACATAAAAACCTCATATGATAAGATAGCACGCAGTAATTTGCATTACGGAGGTCGGATACGGAGCATCAGCTTCGGTTGTAATCAGTTTAATGTTTCCGTAGAAAGCGTTTACTAACCTGAAATATCCACGTGACACTTGTTTTGAAAATAAGTGTCTGACAAACTTAAAAAGCATAAGATTACTTGACCTACCGTAACGCAACTTGTGTGAAGAATTTGGTGGAAATATCTTGATTGGTCTCTGAGATATGTCGTAAAAATTTTAATTTCTTATTCGGTGTTATTTTATAAAAATGTTTTAAAATTAACATTTTTTACACGATGCTTCTAATAGAAACTGTCAACTTAAATCTTTTGGTTGAATTTGGTTAAATAATTTTATGTATATGACAAATTTTTAAAAATACTTGTATGATTGCCGTTTTGAAAAACAATGTCTGACCCCACTTAAGTCATGTAAGTTTTAATGGTTTTCTGCAGCAGAATTGGTTTGCTAATTTGGTGGGAATGAATCCGATTGTTATGGAAATATGGCAAAAGAATTAATTTTTCCACGTGGCACTTTTTTAAAAAAGGAAAGCTACTTTTTTTNGATTGTTATGGAAATATGGCAAAAGAATTAATTTTTCCACGTGGCACTTTTTTAAAAAAGGAAAGCTACTTTTTTTTGGGCAGAAGAGGATTTATGCATGTAAAACTGAAGCATGGAATAAATATTGGTAGTGTAAAAAATTTGGNTTTTTTTTGGGCAGAAGAGGATTTATGCATGTAAAACTGAAGCATGGAATAAATATTGGTAGTGTAAAAAATTTGGCAAAATTTATTGAATTGTTTTATAGAACATACTAACCAAAATTGTTATTTATTAATGCTATTAAAGAAGGGCTACCACACCTTAAATACGTTGGTTTACATATCATACTGGAGCACTATTTGCGTGTAAAATTAACCGGGAATCGATTGATTCGTGCTCGAGATATGGAATGAAACTTCTATTTTGTACGTGTGATGATGTTCATAAAAGAAGGACAAAAACTTATGTATAAGCACATTTGATGATTGTCATAGCTACAGTATACGAAGTTAAATTAAATCGGTTAGCACTATACGCCAAAGTGTTATTATAGCCGATATTCATAATATAGACCCTGGCACACTTAAAACATACAAATTAATATGTACCTACCACAATATAACTTCTTCGACAAATTTGGTGGGAATCAGTTGATTTTTTTCCGAGATGTGACAAAAATTTTTATTTTTTTATATGGGGCCATCTTGCAAAATGGCGGGGAAATGAGTATTTGCATAGACATAAGTGACGGTTGTTACAAATTCTGTCAGCATAAAAATTTGAGTTTGAAAATTTTTTTTTTTCCTTTTCAGTTTGGTAGATATAACATACTCAATTAAAATGTTTATATGGCTGCCATTTTTAAAATAAGTGCCTGACCCTTACAAAAAATATGAATTTGCATGGTCTGCCATAGTGAAAGTCNGTGGCTGCCATTTTTAAAATAAGTGCCTGACCCTTACAAAAAATATGAATTTGCATGGTCTGCCATAGTGAAAGTCATTTGCCAAATTTGATGGGAACCTGCTGGATTGTTCGGAGATGACATACATTAATTATCATGTGATGCAATATTACAACATGGCGAGTAGTACCATTATCTGTGTTCTAGAGCAAGAGGCTGAAGGCTAAAAATTATTTAAACAGTATAACAATTTTATTTAAAAATCTATAAAAAAATTCATAAAAAATTCTTAAATAATCTGGCTTTAAGAGGACGGAGAACTAGAACCGACTAGCTGCCATGTTATGGCACCACTTAACCACCATATCGAATCCAATTGGCCTTGAAATTAATATTTTACCGTAACCCCAGTGACCTTTCAGCTTAAACCAAATAAATCACAAAAAAATTTTAAAAATTCCCAAAAATGTAAAAAATTCAATCTCACAAATGTTTTAAGACTATTATACAATATAAACTAATTTACAAAAAAAAAACTTCAAAAAATTATTGAAAAAATTTATTCAAGAAGTTTATTTAAAAAACTTACATTTCCAGATGTTCCCTCAGCTCCACGTCCAGGAGACTCGCTTAAATCTTGATAACTTTCCATTGTAGCAGCAGTAACGATCTAGCTGCCGACCGCATCGCGTTACTCTGATTGGTTCCATGCCTCTGTTATTTGAATACGCACGCCTATGCCAGTTTTTTTTGGCTCGTAAGTATATATAAGATTTGTAATACTTTCAAACGGTTTCTAATCTATATTTACAAAAACCTGTGTTTCTGCCGTATCTAGCTGACAAAGCGGGTAAGGCTATTTTGGGGAAGACAATTCACGTGAACACTATATGTTTGCAGACTCACGTGTANTAGCTGACAAAGCGGGTAAGGCTATTTTGGGGAAGACAATTCACGTGAACACTATATGTTTGCAGACTCACGTGTAAGATAACTGGATATATTGGAAGGTTTCTCGTCGTGAGTAATCGGTGTATGTATCAAGAATGGACACTCCCAGTAAATGCTTTGTGGAGACGATCTGGTGAAGCGATAATATACATGGGTGGAATGTCACGGACAGAGTTCGTAAAGCCATGATTGCGACACCGAGATGCACACAGTGTCATCGCCAAGCGTTGAAAAATTCCTAAATAAATCCAATATTTTTTAAAAAATATTTACGTGATTATATACGAAACTTCGCATATGTCATTTGTTAGAATCCCGTTTATTTGCTCGTGATTCTCCGTTCACTACGAAATTATCCGTCACTCCCATCCAGCTGTTAATTTCAGTATTTTGTAACAATTACGTAAAGTACTTTGGAAAGCTAGTGTTCACATAGCTTGTTTCTTGGAATTTTTTTGTGTAGCCATTATTATAACACAAAAATTTAATATAATTTTTCTGAATTAACTTTGGCGTATCATCAGCAGTATACTCCGCATGTTAAAATTATAAGGAGTATATATAAATTCCTTCTGAAACGTAAAAAAAAAAAAACTTTATAATTAACTAGCAAACAAGCCCGGTTTCGCCCGGTAACAATTTAGTTTTTACAGCGATACTTTGAAAGACAAAAATTGTTACTGTGGGTCATCCTTAACAGATAAACATATGCTATCGCGGACCTTCCTGTAGACCTTTTTGAGAGTGTCAATTTTTGAAGCGCATTAATTTGATGTATTTCATATCGTTTAGTCAGCGCAAGTCATGTAAGCGCCCTAAAAGCGGTTTTTACGACTTGAATACAAACGGTTCTACATTTCTCTACTATCCTTGCATTAAATATAAATATATTATATACTGAAACCTTTTACAAGAAATTTTCTAAATGATGTTGAAAACCGCATCAAAATCTATCAAGGAGTTTAGAAGTACTAAGCGAATACACAGACAGACGCGGATAAGCGACTTTGTTTTATACTATTTAGTGACTATTTACGTGGCTGATCTATGATGTGGCTATGTAACTAATAAGATGTTCTATTCTTTATTGTAACAAATATAAGTACATTTCATAATGTTAACATTGGGTGTATACTGCAGGCCATCGTTATTGATCAAATCAACCTCACATTGAAAATTTTGTTTGAGTGTAATAATATTTAGAATGACTCGCTATGTACGAACACGGTGCAGGAAATCAAGTATATTGATGTCGTATGTAATAATGATATGTATTCACTNCCGTGCAGGAAATCAAGTATATTGATGTCCTATGTAATAATGATATGTATTCACTCCCGTGAAAAAAAAATCAAAATAATAAAAGTTTATTTTATACACAGAGACTTCCATTGAAATAATTTTTTATTATCAGATTTTTCACAGACCTTCATGTTTTATATGAACGGAATTGAAAATTATTATATAAATTTTTAAAATACCATACACCACTTCCAGAAATGAAACTTTTCTTTTATATCAGAGTGTAATATATATTNTTGATCAAATCAACCTCACATTGAAAATTTTGTTTGAGTGTAATAATATTTAGAATGACTCGCTATGTACGAACACGGTGCAGGAAATCAAGTATATTGATGTCGTATGTAATAATGATATGTATTCACTCCCGTGAAAAAAAAATCAAAATAATAAAAGTTTATTTTATACACAGAGACTTCCATTGAAATAATTTTTTATTACCAGATTTTTCACAGACCTTCATGTTTTATACGAACGGAATTGAAAATTATAATATAAATTTTTAAAATACCATACACCACTTCCAGAAATGAAACTTTTCTTTTATATCAGAGTGTAATATATATTTNATATAAATTTTTAAAATACCATACACCACTTCCAGAAATGAAACTTTTCTTTTATATCAGAGTGTAATATATATTTATTACAAACTCAAAGTCTTGGTATTTTTTTTTTTCGTTCGTTAGGTTTGTTTTGACTGCAAACGTGCATAGCTTCCCACGCAAATCTTGACAGCAAAACCTCGTGTTTACCGAGGTGGCTGCGGGCATTAATCACTGTCTGTGTTTTGCTCGTGGTAAATAAGCTCCACTCTGTATCTGTGAGCGGCAGCACGGGAGCCAGGAGTCTGGTCAGATTAGACGTGCGTCCAGCCGGGAAGTAACAGGCTTCTCTCCCGACTGCCCGGAAGGGGTGAAGAGAAGTCAGGGTAGGAAGACAGGCCAGTTGAAAAGGACGGCGACATTATACTGACGTGTAAATTATGGCTGTAGTTTGGTCAGTATTTCTTTACTGCTTTTCATTTAGTTATATTTAGTGGCATGAAATCTGAGAACAATAAAGTATTTCTTACGGATTGTTCTGTCAAGGTGAAAGCATTATATTAAAATTCATATAGGAAAAATTTTTACTGAATTAAAAACAATCCCTCTTAGTGTATTTAAAGAAATGTTTTATAATCCTTTTAACGGATTTCGTGGATTTCGGTACCATTTAAGGCGTTTAAAATTTAATTTTCCGTTAGCAAATATATATTTATATCGTTATTTAATATTAAGCTTCTGATTCATTATGATAACAACTGGTCTTGTATTAAACGTATATAGGCTTTTAGAGTGACGAAGTCCGGAGTAGCTAGGTTTGGTAGGTTCTGAGACGAAGGATGCTGGCTGTGGTGCCGTTGTGCCGTCTGCAATGACGTCACAGGCGTGGCCGGTGGCCTTCTTCATCACCGCCCTCGTCAACCTAATACCCNCGTTGTGCCGTCTGCAATGACGTCACAGGCGTGGCCGGTGGCCTTCTTCATCACCGCCCTCGTCAACCTAATACCCAGCCGGCCATTCCAGCAACACTAACCATAGAAATCATTTTACTAAAATTAGTATAATAAAAAATTGTAAAAAAACTTAAAAAGTATCGGTGTTCCACCTTTGATTTTTAATAATTATATCGGTTTGGAGTGTCGCTGCAGATCATAATTCCATGAAATAAAAAAAACTTATAAAGACACAATGTTCTGGAATACGTTACTTCTATGGTCGAGNCGTTGTGCCGTCTGCAATGACGTCACAGGCGTGGCCGGTGGCCTTCTTCATCACCGCCCTCGTCAACCTAATACCCTGCCGGCCATTCCAGCAACACTAACCATAGAAATCATTTTACTAAAATTAGTATAATAAAAAATTGTAAAAAAACTTAAAAAGTATCGGTGTTCCACCTTTGATTTTTAATAATTATATCGGTTTGGAGTGTCGCTACAGATCATAATTCCATGAAATAAAAAAAACTTATAAAGACACAATGTTCTGGAATACGTTACTTCTATGGTCGAGNGCAGATCATAATTCCATGAAATAAAAAAAACTTATAAAGACACAATGTTCTGGAATACGTTACTTCTATGGTCGAGACGTTGCTGCCATATTTGCAGTCCGTACATCATCCGAGTCATCCACCCCCGGTGTGGCTCAACATACAAGAAGTCGAAATGTAGCTCCTCATTCATGATATATGAGCTGAGATTATTTTCTGTCATGTATTATGAATATCATAATGGATTCCAGGCACCATATATGAATAAAGTTGGGTATTTTTTCAATGTTCCGGAATGCTCGGTAAGTCCTTTTGTATTGGTGCTGAATGTCAAATTTTAATTCATTCGCGGATTCGGGTGCTTGAACTTTTTTTTCGCAGTATGCATTACATATTTTGGTGGAACGGAGCTTCGTGGTTGTCACAATGTGTATCGTAGACCATTTTACATTTTACTGTCTCTTACAAAGATATCAGGCGTTGGATGTTAACGTTACTGACCTATGTACAGATACCAGTGTCGCAGATATTATGATTTGCATTAGAAAGTGGGAAACACAACAACACACAGTTTTTTTATTCGCTCGCACATCATATCATGGAAGAAATTTTTATAGCTTACTGACTAAGATATACGAATATCCATGGTCTGATGAATGCCCGAGGGGTGAAAAAATGTGTTTTTGACAAATTGAATGTATCAACTTTACATCATTAAATTATGAGCACGAAATTTACCTTGTTGTAGTTTTATTCGCATGGAAATATCACCGACAATCGGAAACAAAATGCGGAAGACCCGTTGGCCACGTTGACTCAAACATACGCATTCGATATTAAAAGGAAAGAGGACCTCTGTTCCCTTTCATGCTGCTGCCTGAATCGATTTTTATTGAGGTATATTATTTTCAGGCATGTGCGATATTTCTCCGAAAGAAGATGCGTAGTGGCTTTACAGAAATTACCGGTTCCTTTCTTCAACCAATTTCTCTTTATCCATATATAGTTAGGCGCATTATATTTTGGTAATGCACGAATTTCGCGTGCAAACAATATAAAAATGATGTCGCACGTGAAGGCTTCGATATGTACTGTAGGTTTTCAATAATCCTATTTCTCACTGAAAACGTGTTGGTATGTATATGAGTGGAATGACAAAGCAATGCTCGGGCTGCTTAAAACAATTGTGATGGGCATGACAATTTGTCTTTGAATGTAGCAGTGCTGCTATTTTTTTACAAACATTTCCATTCCGATTTAATTTTTACGTACTGTGAATTTCTTCCCAAACTGGGTACGAATCAGAATTAGGATGGATTGATCTTGTGGCCTTGGCTTCGTATATTTATTGAATAGTTTAGTTACTTCCCCACCCGTTCATTTCCTGATACTTTTTTTAACTGGCCTAGAGTACTCATATTCAATATAAATATTTTACTTATTTTTTTAATGCTCAACTTCCCATAGATGGAATATTTTGAGGGTTCCTTCATAAGATCGTAAAATTTCATGTCGAGAGTGCACTAGAAGTGTACCCTCTAACACTGTCTTTGTTTAAATGTGTGAGATTTAAACAATATTTTTAATATTGATTCATGAGATTGATGTATATTTATTGTTCGCATTCTTTTCGGAATATTGCCTGCTGTGGCATTTTAAGTCTCTTACTTTCTATCATCACATCCTTATTATTTTACTGTCTCCTTTTTAGATTTCCAAATTGAATAGAGAGCGACATATCATCTTCTTGTATGTACAGCCACATCGGGGCTGGATGACTCAGATAATGAACGAACTGCAAAGATGGGAGCAACGTATCGTCCATAGAAGTAACGTATTCCAGAACATTGCGTCATTAGTGTGAGAAGAAATTTTCTGAAATCAGCAATGCTTGGCGACATGGTGTCAACTGTATTCGAAATGTGAAGCTTTTTACTTTCGCATGCAAAAATTACAAATCGCTGTTTGGTCGACAAAGGGGAAACCTGAAAAGTTATCTCGAAACCTGTACTAATCTAACTTTACTGCCTGCTAAGTGTTATCTGCCGACATTGCATCGGAGATTAACTGGGATAAGAACTGGCTCTACACACTCTGGAGGCAGAAAATTTCAGCTGCGAACGTAGAGGGTAGATATTTGATTCCTTTCATGCAGCTACTGTAAAAGGACTTTCGCGAATCCTAATGAAGCATGAAGGAATGAATAGAACGTCTGTGTAAGGGGTTCTGATATATGCTATATCGATGTGAGAAGTTCTCTAATAATTTACTCGCACCCACGGTTTAAAAAATGTATCTAGGGCAGTGTGAATGGGCTGCACCATCCTATGTTGCAGGCCTAGCTGCTCATTTTTCCTATTTGAAGTTCACAGTAAAGGCTGGTCCCACTGCAACTTCGACCTGCGAATCAGAAGCTACACCTAGCAATTAACACGACCATGCTTCTCAACCTGAGAAAGTAAGCTGATTGTAAATTGATTTTCTGAAGAAATCAGAATTCAGAGGTCTTTAGAAAACATATGTTGCTCAATACAATTAAC
Source organism: Clitarchus hookeri (assembly GCA_002778355.1). NCBI lineage: Eukaryota > Metazoa > Arthropoda > Insecta > Phasmatodea > Phasmatidae > Clitarchus > Clitarchus hookeri. The sequence goes on along the minus strand of NQII01007123.1, from coordinate 21,537 downwards.
ATTGTCGAAAGAGGTTTTTCGTTCATTTATGACCTGAATGCATTAAAATCTAATAATTCAAGTTACAGGGGAGTTAGGGAATTACTGAGATATGAAATATAATATATGTTTTGAATGTAGCTACAGTACACCAGATGTTTACAAAAAGGAAGGAGTCAAGACCTCGATCTTACCAGAGTGTAGTGTAGATTATAATGAAGATGTGTTGAAAAGAGTATAAAGAATGTAGGCTGCGAAGAGGAAGAATGGTATTAAATGGTTCTGCCTGGACAAACGATTTGGTGGATCGTCTGCAGCTGAGAACGAATGGTATCTTTCCATTCATNTATTAAATGGTTCTGCCTGGACAAACGATTTGGTGGATCGTCTGCAGCTGAGAACGAATGGTATCTTTCCATTCATTATCGATGATGCATTAAAATATATCCACAATTCGCGGTATCACAATTTACATTCGGTTTTCACAAAGTATAATTATGCAAAGGTGCACTAGTCATGTGAAAAGCTTACGGATCTAAGATAGTTATGCCTTTTAGGCGCTCATNGGATCTAAGATAGTTATGCCTTTTAGGCGCTCATGGTGCTGGGAAGAAGTTTATATCAGGGTTTTGCTGCAACCTCCGTCACTGGTGCAAGTGACAACGGTAACATCGTGTAGTAACTATACATCTCCACATTGTCAATGCATATGACGAGAACGAATGTGCACTCGTCACCTCACCTCCAGGTGCCACAGTGAATGTGGCTTCGCCTCGCACGATGCACCGCAATATTTCCATGATGTCATGTACAGTTAAATAGGTATCTGGGTTAATTTTATGGACCTTAGTTTGATAGAGTTCTTGGTGAGTGGCACATCGTCACAGCAGGTGACACCTCCTGGCATAAATATTACGGAGACATTGGTCATGGGTACAGCAGAAGAAACACCGAGATTTTCAGATGGGACACTTGCAACTACTGCACCATCATCGCCATCTTTAGGCATGATTTCAACAGCACCATCGACTTCTTTGGTTGAGATGTTTTCAGAGGGGTCAACTGCAACTTCGGGCGAACTGACAGCACCATTTATTACCACAACATCTATTTCTTCAGTTCTACCATCCAGTTCTTTGGCTGACCTGTCTCCTGCAGAGTTGTGACGTCGCCTGTATCAACACCACCAGAGAAAAGGTATACAAGCAGCTACTACCTCAACGTATTTATGCATCAACGCACCAAACGGCACCATGAATTTCTTGGCTGTATGAAGAATCCCAACCGCATTAAATGTCTGTGCTTATTGTGTGGGTCGCTTTTCTACCGCAACGATACTTACTGTAAACTCGTAAGGTCATTCAAATTTAAACCGCAGGTCTTATAGATGCCTCGGTGCTGGATCTGCAACAGAGTGTTAACGTTGCCTCCGTCGGCGGTGTGATGGACGGTGATTTTTATTATATAGCTCCACTACCGAAGTCTCCTGCGACCAGTATGAACGACGACCCTGGCGCCTCAACACCAAAAGCAACATTTATTTCCACGAAGACGTATTCATCTATGGTTCCTTATTCTTCTGACGTGACGGCAGCCGAACCGTCTGGGACCGCAAGTGTATCATCTACAGAACTTTCAGTTGCATATCGGTGTAGCTTCTGCTGCAAGGACTTTGCCTTCAAGCTTACTGCACGGCAACACGATGTTCACGACTGCCCTTATAGTTGGTTTCGTATTTAATTAGTTGGAACTGAAGGTGATGTGTATATGGATGCAGACGAACATAAATGATTTTATAGTAATAAATATTAATACATTTGAAAAAAATTATTAAAAAATTTTAACATTAAATCTTTTCTATCACTGTTATAAACTTATTTTGATAAACAAGCACTGTGATGCAAATATTGTCTAATCACTGTGTCTTTATATAGTCGTAGGTCTTATACATGCATACTATCCTGGAGCTAAAAAATTATGCTTCCAAACTGAATTTCACGATCCTGTCCCTAGTAAATCAAAAATTATAATCGAATATGCCTATAAATATTCGCTTGCTAACAACCTGACTGGCGAAAATGTGGGCAAACTGCGATTTACGATTTGGACCCAACTGAAAAAAAAAATTAGCTCTATGATACAATGCTTACCTTTAAATGTTGTTAAAGTGCAAACAATTATGTATTTACTATGAATATATATATACAAATTGTCGTATTCAGAATAGTTCTTGAAGTGGTCGTGATAGAAGGTATGCACTTAACCAATAATACACAAAAACAAAATTAAATATTGGTATGATGAAATGTGCTATGATAGTGTGGTAGGGTAAGATGTGTAGAATTTTGTGGGCCAAGTGTTGGAGAGGGGATGGAGAGGGGGTGGTGAGAATTGGTCGGTGATGAGGGGTGTGAGGGCGGCGAGAGGTGGTGTGCGGGTATTTACGGTTTTGTAGAGGTGGTGATGAGAGTGTGGGTGTGAGAGGGGAGAAGACAGTGAGCATTGAAAGGCCTTCGGGGGTGGGGTGTTCGGTGAGTGGGTATAATGGATTGGTGAGGGTGGGGAGTGTAATATGGTTGCGAGGTTGTGGTGGGAGAGGAGGGTGAGGGTGGTGAAACTCGTGGTAGTATGAGGGTGTGGTGTTAAGTCGTTGAGAAGGAGGCGGGAGGGCGAGTGTGGTGTTGTGTGTTGAGGGGAACCACATTCTTTGAATTCGTAAGCAAATATACACACTGGCATAAAGAACTCTAGCAAGGGTTGTGGTAGTAGAGCGAGTGGAGGTTCCTATAAAAGCGGGCGTTTTTTTGTCTTGTAAAATCTAGAAAATCCGAGGCAGTAAACCGCATTTATTTTAGTTTTTCACATTTTTAAATTAAAATAATTTTATTTGGATACAGGTTTTTGTGAGGGAGTAGGGGGGATAAATACGTACTGCAATGTACTGGGTAGTGACAGGCCGATATTTATAAAAACTTCTTATAAAGTAATTTTTTTATTTCATGGAATTTTGATTTGCAGCGACACTCCAAACCGATATAATTATTAAAAATTCCAAGCTGCAAAGCCTATATATTTTTTAATTTTTATAAAAAAAATTTTAACAGTAGAAAGATGTAGCTGAGTTGTCACAAAGGCGGTTGGGGTAAGAAGATTGGAGCCGTTCATGCTCTGTAATTCCGGTCCCGCGGCGGCCATTTTCCCCTCATTATTTCCCCTTTTCGTCAAAATCTACTAAATTATCTTCAGAAATTTCTTTTTTCCCTCAAAATTTCCCATTTCCACCTTGAAAAAGAACCGATCCCCCGAGATGCAAAAAAATCCCCCGAAAGGCAATTTTCGATCCATCGGACGAATTTGGGGGGATTGTTTTTGAGGGTCTGGCAGTGGTGGCCATATTGGTTTTATAGTCTTAAGGTATGCCAAATCAATACACAAGGTCCAGGATATGAGCTGGTACCGACCATCAACCATCGTGGTTCTGTCTGCCATATTATAAACCAAATTGGTTCCAGGTGACCTTGACCTTGATCTTTTACATTGGTTCTAGTAACATTTGACCATTAACCCAAAAATTTCCAAAAAATCCCAAAAATTCTAAATAATTCCAAAAATAAAAATCTTTACCTTTTTACAAAAAATAAGTAATAAATTTATTTTCAAAGTTATAAAATTAAAATTTTAAACGCTTGGTTTACAGGGGACGAGAAACTATCACCGACCAGTCGCCATGTTATGAAACTACTTAACTACCATTTTAAACGCAGGTCACCTTGACCCATGACCTTGACCCTTTAAGTGTGACCCTAGATGACCTTGAAAATATAATTTCGAGAAAAAATTGTGAAAATTCAATAAATTCATAAAAGTCAGCAATCATATTACTTTACTGACTACTGCTACTGTCTTGGATACAAGCAAACTTGACATTTGGCCCTAACCAGTAACCTTTGACCTGAAACCCAAAAATCCATTTAAAAAACCCTAAAGTTTCCTGAGAATTTATATAAAATTAATAAATATTTTTATTGGAAATTATTTTTTACCATTATTTTTAAAACTTTCGTTTCCAGAGGTCTCCCACAGTATCAATTCCAGCAGACGACTGACTCTCCTCCAACCAATCACCTTGTATTAACACTTCCCTGTCCTTTTTCTCAAAAGTTTTATAAAATCCAAAACATTAAATAATAATAATAAACTAAAGCCTTGTTGTTTATCAATATTTCGAACAAGCTCACATATTTCCATAAATCACCACCACAATCAGCACTACAATAAGTAATATTGTCAGTACCACAATCAGCACTGTAATCAGAACCGCAATCAGCACCACAATCAGCAATCAACACCAATCCACACNATTGTCAGTACCACAATCAGCACTGTAATCAGAACCGCAATCAGCACCACAATCAGCAATCAACACCAATCCACACATCAATCGACACATCATCCAATTACAATCCACACACCAATCCACACTAATCCACACACTTATCCACACACCAATCCAAACCAATCAATACCAATCCACACCAATCATTCGCAATCCGTTCTGCAATCTACTTCACAATCCGCTCTACATGCTCCACAAGCACTCCACCTANCCACACCAATCATTCGCAATCCGTTCTGCAATCTACTTCACAATCCGCTCTACATGCTCCACAAGCACTCCACCTACTCCACAATCGCTCAATCTGCTCCAAATGGTTCACAGTCCGCTCCACAATCCTCCAGAATTCACAGCGACCCTTGCCAAACCTTTGATCAATTCCAAACCTGGATCAATCCCAATCCTAAGCAATCCTCCTCCGAAATTTACAGTAATACATGTCAATCATTCTATCAATCCAAATCCATCGATCATTCCCAATCCTTCAATCAATCACAATTCTTCTGTCGGTCCTTCCATCAATCCTTCGGTTTGTCCCCCACCCATATGTAGAGAATTTACATTCGTTCGCCAACTGTCTTCCAATTTGTACATATCGACCAGATTAATTTTTTGTATACTGTCAACTGACCATTCATTTTTTATATATAGTCTTTATTATCATTCTATATGCAGAGCTTTCCGTCAATAGTCGAGTGCTCATAGCACCACTTTAAAAGTGTGAAGGAAAAAAGGACACAAAACACAAAAATAAAAGAAAATCAATAATATTGCAATAATTTACTATATTTATGTTGTANAAGGAAAAAAGGACACAAAACACAAAAATAAAAGAAAATCAATAATATTGCAATAATTTACTATATTTATGTTGTATTTACAATTTCAGAAGAGATCAGTTCATCACATCATGCAATATATCCCCGATCCTTCAGTTTACTACAGATTGAAGATATATCGTAAATGTGCGTATGATCCCACGTTTTTNTGCAATATATCCCCGATCCTTCAGTTTACTACAGATTGAAGATATATCGTAAATGTGCGTATGATCCCACGTTTTTGAAGGTCAATTTGATATATGAGTCCATCAACAAGTTAATTCGAGTCTTCGGGAAATAGGTAACCAGTATACTTGGCGTCTTCTGCTTTCTTCATGTCGCTTGTTTCGGCAAATATGTTGGAGGGGTGTTTCAGTGCTTCAAGAAAATCTTCATCATCGTCTTCAGCACTATCACAATTTTCAAGTTAATTTGCATGGCGAGGACAAGAAAAAATGTGTTTATAATATGATCGCATTANTCAGCACTATCACAATTTTCAAGTTAATTTGCATGGCGAGGACAAGAAAAAATGTGTTTATAATATGATCGCATTAATGCAATATTCTGCCGACTTGAGACACAGAATTTGGACACCTTGACGCAGGTACCGCCACTGTCGAGGACATGGCAGCTTATATGGTCAGAGTTAATGTCCCCCAGGCACCGACTATAAAGTGCGTGGAGGTTGTGGGTATTGTAATGAGGTAGATTATGACTGTGGTATTTTGTGTATGAATATATTGTCTCGTGTCTATATTCACAAATACACATCAAAACTTGAGAGGTGTGGTACTGTAGTACTTTGGCTACTCGTATTCACGGGGCGAATTAGTGGTTGAGTGGGGCTTGTTTAGGCGACGAATTTTATACTTAACTCATTGGTGAGTGTGGGTAGGCTGTCATCTGGGGATGAGTTCCAGCGAAGTGGTAGGCCTTGGATGCAGGCCCCCTGTGCTGCTTCTCCCTGGACTGCTGTTCGGACTCGTACTCACGCAACTCTCCCCGCGGCCCGGTGATGATCAACTGTCTTTATATGACTGACCCCTTAATGATGCGGCTGACGGACGTGGCCGGGTCCCGATATCCCGGCCTTAGTAACTGTTGTACTAACTTACTCTCTGCTCGAACTGACGTCTCTCGGCGGTGAAGATGAACTAACAACTGCCCCGATATGACTGCCTGACGTACCCGATATTACTGACCCCCTCCTATTCTTGGAAAGGGGTTTTTATACACGCCAGCCACTGCCCTGAATCGGCGGCACGTGGCGCATTTTAGGGGAGGGAAGGGGGTGAGGGGGTGAAGTGGAAGACGCCTAACCTTCTGAAGGTTTGACGGGGGGGATAATACCTACTGTCGTCAGCGATACTTCCGTGGTGCGTATTTACTGAGTTAGGTGAAATACGCCCGATTATTTGGTTGATATCTCGTGAATTCCCTGTACTCCACAGATCTCGCGGCGGGCGAGAGGTGTCCGGTGGTGAAGGGGGGAGGGGAGGGAGAAGGTCTTCGTTTCAGCTCCACGTGTCCCGAAATTTTCCACCTGCCCTGGTTCCACATGCTGTCTCGTAGGCGCCAGCGAAGTGCGCTAGGCGGGGGTGGTGTGAGGGGGTGATGGATGTGAGCCAATGTTGTGCTATAATCTCTAAACCGGCACGCGACAACCTTTAGGCTGCCTCGTGCTTGAATATATGCGTCGGTACTATAGGGCACGGAGTAAAATAAACACCGTATGTAATCCACAAATATATTTACCCACGATTCCTAATCACCTTCCAAATAACACTTCATTCACATGACTTAACCTGAAGTATGAGCTGTGCGCAAGCGCGCGTTATCTTGCAGGAAACTAGCTTCTGAGTAATCGTACAGGAAAGAAAGCACATGGGAAAGCAGGATGCTTTCAACGTGCCTCGGGGAACTTAATAACCCACATATCACGGCCGGTGGCGAGCGATAATCGTACATGATATCTTTCTTACAAAGTTACTACACCATAAGAAGTCAACAAGTGCCCAGTAAAACGAGAATACTTATTGTAGCGCTCACCTGTGTTCCTCCCAACAGTAGCTCGGGAATCATCTATTCCCTAAAAAAAAATATATATATAAAAAATATATATATATTCATTGCTAAAGATTATTCGTTGCCAGTCACTTTATTTTTTGCTGTTACAACGGCAATCGAAAGCGACGATAATGTGGTGTTAACGTAAGAACATATTAATGTAAGTATGAACAGCAGAATTGACTATGCTGGACGTCTGGAAATGCTTCTTGTAGGGGTGTGGCACTTTACTGAACTCACAAATTAATTCCATATTTTTGTGGAAATATGTATTGAAATATTGCAACCACGCAATTTTGAAACTGAATATTAGATTATAATTAAATCTATAATAAATTTGTACCTTTAATTATCTGTAATAAATCAATTCACGTAACCTATTTCTGCTGTTACGAGGTAAGCTGTAAATAACGATTATAATGAATTTTCTCCCTTATACTGTGTCAAAACGAAGGCTGGTTAACAATATTACTTGCAATTCATTCATTGTATTAGAGAATTTCTCATTCAATAAACTCATCCAGTAACTGTGAAATCTGGTAAATAGGCACTCTGGTTGGTAATATGTAAAAGATGAGCAGAAAAAATGGTTTGACGCAAAACGAGTGCTCGCCTCCAGAATTCTACAGTCATGCGAAGCATTCCAGCACAAAAACAAGCAAGAAAAATTCAGCAGCATGGTAAAAGAACCAAGGTAGATAACGCCACCAGGCTTCTAGAGCTCAGGGATTAAAGATATCAGATATCTGCTCAATATTTAATACAATTACATGTTATTGAAAACGAAATTTAGATGGTACCGTCGAGAAGAAAATTTAGAACCTTAACAGAGAGGTAGAAAACTGAAAACTACTACTTTGTACATATATCAGCTAATTTTCGGGACTTTCCCTTTTTTTTCTCTCGCTTCGGTTCTTCCCGCATATCCTTATACGGCGGGACTTCCCTGGAGGTACTTCNGACTTTCCCTTTTTTTTCTCTCGCTTCGGTTCTTCCCGCATATCCTTATACGGCGGGACTTCCCTGGAGGTACTTCTCAGGGTGTGAATACAGCACAATTCATATCCGATGTACTCGTCATGCATCAATCCACCCTGTCTAACTTCGTTGTTGAACAGCCTGTAAACAGAGTTGGCTATGGGTTGGTTTCTATCTGGACTGCTGCTTTTTGCTTGTGCATGTGGTCTCCTCCCTGCTGCCCAAGCACATGTATTTTTGTTACAGCTGTGTAGCTATCTCCTCCTCCTACTCACGTATAGATGAAGACTCTCTTTTTCTCCTTTTACCGCTCTGACCTAGTGCGGGAGGCGTTATCAGCTGGGGTCGTTGCCACTCATGTGATCTGGTTTGTCTCATGGCTTCTCCCTTCCACGACTCTAACGCANTGTAGGCGGGGAGGGGGTCTCGCAAATTGACATTAGTTACAAGCAATTATAAACAAAGTAACCCTGGTTACATATCACACTTTTCTTACATTACTACAATACATTTACACTGACAATTACTCGTTCTACTCTTTTCTGCCGCACACATCTCTCGGGATAAACAACTCAACACTGCCCTGGCAGCGAAGTGAACACACTTTATTTATGAGGGCTGGCAGGTCTCTCAACAAAACAATTTTTCTTATCCTGCCTCTTGCCGCGCCCCGGGCGGTCTTACTGCGGGCGAAAAGAATCACATACCTCCTTCCTAGCGGCCTTTTTACACACTCTGACTCTGGCAGTAAAAACACACATATTCTTATCTCGGCTGAAGTTTTAAATCTCTAATTCTAACACATATTACCCTAACAAATAACTTATAATGGCTGATGGCCTACATCTCTAATACATATATAACTAAAATCCCTCACTTAAAAACAAGGAGACCTGGCGGTAAACAATTTATAAACAACACTCCAACCTAGCGGTAAACAACTGGTAAACAATTTGTTACCTCAGTAAATAATAAACTAACTGGTGACACCCAGTGGTAAACAAAAAGTAAACACTGATAAACAGTGCGACAAATCTCTAGTCCTAACACATATATAACTAATATACCTCACCTAACAACAAGCAACCCTGGCTGTAAACGACTGTTAAATAATATATAAATATCGGTGAACAATAAATTAACTGGTTACACACAATGGCAAACAAACAGTAAACTGGTAAACAGTGCTACTGATGAAGTGAAATTGGTAAACCAGAGACTGATGTCACGCATCTTTTGTCGCAGAATTCTGAGTGGTCTTACTACGCGTGTTTGCACACATAATTACACTGTAGAATTGACCTCGACAACTGAGCTGAAGGCCTCTTAGCACTTACGGTTTAGAAATTACTGAAATAATCATTCACTGTGCACTCAGTAGACAAATTTATATTCTTGCTGCACTGTCGCGCCCATGTTGTTGTATGATGATGTGGTGGGGGGGAGGGGGTTGTGTGGTAAACACTTTACCTTGGGTTGAATTTCTTTTTAGGGACGCCTCACCTCGCCTCGCGCTGCAGACCTGGACCGCTTGTACCGAAGGAGGGGGGAGGTCCCTCGTCCAGTTGACACCTCCGGACTGCTGCAGCTTGGCTGTGGTCTCCGTGGTACTGCCTCGCCTCGCTGAAGTCTGCTGGGTTAGACTCTCTGCCGATGTATTTGTCTTGACGTTGGTTCTTCCTTTCTTTCTCCTGCTTCCTCATGCATAGTTTCCACTTCTCCTTACGTCTTACTTTTCTTCCTTGTTCGTCCTCGGTCGCCTGATCCTTTGTTCTGTTTATCGNTTTGTCTTGACGTTGGTTCTTCCTTTCTTTCTCCTGCTTCCTCATGCATAGTTTCCACTTCTCCTTACGTCTTACTTCTCTTCCTTGTTCGTCCTCGGTCGCCTGATCCTTTGTTCTGTTTATCTCGTGTTTCCCTTTCGCTTGCCACTCCTCGCTTTGCTCGACTTCTCGCCTGTCTGCTTCACACGTCTATCCCATCGTGCGGTACAGTTTCGGCCGTTTCTCTTTGCTCCACTCTCTTCGACGTTTGCTTCCTCTCGCGTTGTGTTCTTTACACGCTGCTTCCCGCGTTCATTAAGTTTCGGCCACCTCTCAGGCCTGGCTCTAACTCCTGGCGCATTTACTCATGTTTATTTATCTTTGGCCACCGCCTGCATGATAACACTGGGTTTATTTTGCATCGTGCTTTTACCCTTATCTCACAGTCAGTGTCCCATACAGTGAAACTATTTTTCCTGCCCTTACCATGCCACTCATCCGAGTGGTCTTATGGCTGGCGGAAATACTGCCATACTCTTTCGGAAAGTTTCACTATTCAACATCCAGGGAATTAGTACCTCACTTTTTCATACTTTTTCTTTCACCGCACTCCAGTTACTGTAATTTGTGGGCGCGGTAGTTACCTGACCGCCTGACCCCACGTCATTTCCACTATCCAGTGAAAGTGACCTCCTTTCTTTGCTTAACTCCCTTCGCCCGTTCCTCGTCTCCTTTTCTGCTCCCGTTCTCTAATTTCTGCACCTTTCTTCGTCTCCTCTCGATCTCGCGTTCTCCCTTCGGTCTCTTCACTACTTCGCTAATCTCGCCCGCCCCTGCTTTCTCGTCTGTCTCGTCGTCTCTCGTCATGCTCGCCATTTTATTGCCCACCATTCAGTGGGCTGTGGCCTATGGTTTCGCTGATCTCCCTTTGCTCTCCCACCTCGCTCTCGAACTTGCTCCTCCCGCTCGTACTCGTTAATTCCTCGGCTGTGTGCTTCAGTAATTGGGACTCGTAATTTAATGTTGAGAACTGGACGCCACAGGATTTTATCATATGCTCCCTGAAGTCTGGGTTTACCCTGACCAGATCATTAAGGGTGAACCGCTTCTCTCGGGATTTAGTCTGGTTCTTTTTTCAGTCTATACAGACTTAACTATGCCTTAGCATGCCCTAACATGCCCCATATTGGGCGCCATTTAAACTTGTCGCTACTAGGCCATCTGAGTTATACAGGATGGTGGCCAGTAGTATATATAGTTAAATTATTTAGGTGTAGACTAAGGGCACCTGAGGTTGTTGCATTAGGGGTAAACAAATACTCGTATTCTCCGTTCATTTACACACACCAGGATTTTATTGATCTGACGGTCACATAGTTATTTACACACACTGGCGAGACTGAGACCCCCTCTAGTCGTAATCCTGATGGGCTGGTGGGCTGAATACTATGCATCGGGGAAGGTTGTTGAAAGGAGACATTTCTCTACTTATCTCTGACTGCGGCTTTTGGTGAGTTGTCTTCGTTGGTAGCGAGGCCTGGTGAGTTGGGTGGCCCCTTTTTCTCAGGCCCTCGGACTGGCTCTCGTTGGCATGCTGTACTAAGTTGGCTTTTTCCTGCGGCTTTGGCTGACTCTTTCGGAAGTCTGGGATGGTTTTCCCGTGACTTGTACTTTCCCTGCGACCCTGGCTGGCATTCCTGGTTGGAGAGCGCGTCTCCTCGTCGTCCTGCTTCCGGCTCGCGTTTTCTGACTTTCCTCACCGTGGAAACTGCCACTATGTTTTCGGAAATTAACTCATAAGTTCTAGGTACTTTTACTGGGTTTGTCTCGGGAATTTACACATGAAATTTCGGGTGTTCCTGGGTTCTCTCCTCAGTGACATCACTATTGACTTACTGACTGACTGATGTCACCTCTAGGAATGCGGCTGCCACTCATTTCCGGGAATTCACTCATATTCTCGGCACTGTTCTCGTCACACAACTGATTACTCCAGTGTCTGATTTGGCTTCTCCCATTTCGGCTTTATCTATCTCGTCNCACTCATTTCCGGGAATTCACTCATATTCTCGGCACTGTTCTCGTCACACAACTGATTACTCCAGTGTCTGATTTGGTTTCTCCCATTTCGGCTTTATCTATCTCGTCTTGCGGCTGTACCGCCGAACAACTCCCATCTCGGTTGAACAACTGACTGCGAACAACTGTTTGTACATTACTGCCTAGACCGGGTCCGAACTCCGGCCTTGTGATACAACTGCCTCTCGCCTTAACTGCCTTCTCTGTCTCGCATTGCAGCTGCCGAATAACTCCTCATCAACGACAGATTCCAACTGCTCCGAACGACTGATCGCAGCTACCTGATCACAACTGTCTGACCACGAACCATCGCTGCTCCCCTATTTAAACCCGTCTCCCGATATATTCAAATTGGTTGTTAGCAGTTTCTCTCGAGAGAAATAGGGAATTCCCCCCTGTACCTCGCTCGTTTTTGGGTAGGATTTCGAGTCTCATCAGCTACGCGCGCGCTCCAACTGTGGTGGAGGGAGGGGTACGGCAAGCATCTCTGGGGTTCCTGTAAGATGTGTCGTCTCTAGTTCTAGTAGGAGGTTCCCTTGATTCCTTCGCCGCGGGCTTATATCAGCTAATTTTCGGGACTTTCCCTGCTTTTCTCTCGCTTCGGTTCTTCCCTACGTATCCTTATATGGCGGGATTTCTCCGGAGGTACTTCTCAGGGTGTGAATACAGCGCAATTCCTATCCTATGTACTCGTCACGCATCACCGATACAATTCGATGCATGGAATGAAGTGAGGAAGTGTGGAATGGAGTTCTGTGCCAGTAAAAGTGAGATGATGGTGATATGTAGGAAAAGTTACACCACCAGGAAGGGAATAGAATTAGATGGGGTGGAGTTGAACCAAGTAGAAAACTTCAGATACCTGGACAGAATCCTGGAAATATAAGGGAAAACAAAGGAGACACAATACAGAGAGGGCAAAAAGAATTTTTTTTTGAAAAGTCTGGATCACACTAAGTCTTACGGCCATCTGGGATGTTGAGTTCTAATTTGTACTTAAATGGGTTATCATATATATGGATATTCTAGTATATGTATCAAAGTCATGCCGACACAACCGTGTTGTTTTATTAGTATTATTTGTTTATGTTTGTGTATGAAGTTGTTTTTATCGTTCGTTTTCATGTTTTGTTTTTTCAACCCTAGGATGTGGACGCGCGCAATCGCAAAGCCTCACCTAGCGCCACCCTCCCGACCAACCGTCTCATCCATGAACTAGCTTTTCAGCAATTCCACAGGAGTCCCCTTCGGTCAAGATAGCGCCGCCAGACAAAGCTGGTCGGCCGCCCGCCTGCACTCCACAGGTTATGTTGTAGTGATGTATTATGTTATCTGAAGGGTGGGGACACACGTAATCGCTAAGCGCCACCCAACAACACCACTGGATCATCCATGACTAGCCTTTCAGCCGGTCAACGAAGTCACCTTCAGCCGTGACGGCCTCACTGGACGAAACTGGTTGGCCGCATGCTACTACCCCAACATTTAAATTAGGTTGTGTATTTTTGTTGTTCTAAGAGCGTGGACACACGCAATCGCTTAGCCCCACCCGACGCTACAGTTCCAATCGAAGCTGCGACGCCGGACAAAACTGATCGCCCCCCCCCTCAACAACTTGCGTACACAAATTGTCTCGGCAATGACTCTATAAGAAATTCCTGAGTTGAAACCGAATATTTAAGTTTTACCATTTGAGACCACTGCCAGGGATCTTCTACACGTTGCATTGAGGAAAGAGGAAATATAGGTTAACATATTGTTGGAATTCTACTTGGGCTTGGGAATCTATGGGGTCCCGCACTCTTGATTTTATGAGTGCTGGAAGACGGCAGTTAGTCTGGGTACCGGTAAAATTTTCTAATTTAAGTTGTAATTTTCAATTTCTCATTCCTCTTTCTAGTGATAGAAAGGGGCGAGCGAAATCGAGATATTGTCTATACTATATTTGTCTACTTACACAAGGCCAAGCTCGCATATGCCCCCCCCCCCCGACTAGCAGGCCCACCAGTAGCAAATCTTTCGGCCCACTCTGTGAACCAGCCTTTCAGCCCATCCTAAAGGGCCTGCCAGTCGACGGGACACCAACAAGACTCGTCTGCCACCACCCACCCTCCCAGGTCAGCCCACCAGTAGACCAGCCTTCCAACCAGTCAACAAGGACCACCACCGTGCAGGCCAGCGACACAGTACGCGACCCAGTGAACTATACCCGAGTTTTTCCCTGCGCCTGCTTTCCGTTCCAGCACGACAGCCATCCAGGACAATTCTCCCTTCAGAGCTGCCGTACCTTCCCTTCCGGCAGACGCAGGGAATGGAGTATTACTCCATACCGGCACCCAGTCCATGACGAACCACGTGGAGGTCGCCGCCCAGCTCCCCAGCCCATTTTTATATTTTATTTATTTCTTTTTTCAAAAACAACAACAATAACAAGACAAAACAAAACTAAACAGTAGAAGATAACAAAACAAAATGACATAACATAACATAAATTATTTTAACATAATAAAATAACATCAAGTATAATATATCATATAATACATAAAACAACACAAACTGAAATTACTAGAAATCATACACTCTAAATAGAAAACACAAAAACAAACACTCCAAATTACAATTTCCATTTCCCAAGTGATACAAGATAGAATACTCAGCAGGAAGATAATTTTTACAGGTTGTAATGTGGCACGCGCACAGTTATAGCCGGGTTTATAATATTGCAGCCACAAAATTAGGCCGCTATATTTGTTATGCTGCACGTCAAATATTTACATCTGGAAGTTGCCACTCAGCTAGCTCTATGGTAGCAACACGAGACTCTCTAAAAAGGACACCAATTAAATATTAAATAAAGTCAAGTTCCGGTTTCTTTGTTCTTTGCTTAAATTTATTAACCATGATGCAACAGTTCACATACAGAGTTCAGGTATACCGAGTATGAACATGTTTCACCGGTTCGCAGACAAGTAGATAGCAGCGCCATAGTCGTTGTTGATTAACTATCTCAAAAACGTTGCCCGAAGAAAAAACAAATGCAGCGACCTCCCACACAGACTAAGAAATAATCCAGCAAGTTCAAGTTGCCGGTGTGGGGATTATGCACCAAGCTCGACGCGGCCTAGGCGAGCACTGGATGACGACTGACACGAGCACTGGATGACGACTGACTGAATGGCAATAGGCACACGTGTATTTATCGCTGCCTATCACCCCCCTCTCCGCAGATAAGGTCCTGGCGTGGGCTGCCACGCACGCTCTCCACAGTGCGTAGCCCACTTGCGCCGTCAAGGTAAAGATAAATGAACTTGTCGGGCAAAACTGTCGATGCAGTCTAAAAAAAAGCTAATCTAATGTTGACGCGTAACAAAAACTAAAAGTTTGAAAATGGCAACCAGATGCCTGACAAACGTTAAACGGCAAACATTTGCCCGATAAACAAACTATCACAGTTAACGAACCACCACGGCTTTAATTTTGAATCCCGATAAAAATAATACGAAGCTTAGCAAAGCGAAAGAAAATGAAACATGTGCCCCAAAAATTAATAAAACTGCATCATTACAAGGTGTGTGAGGGAGTATTGTAAATAACAGAAGTGTAAGTAAGATGCACATAGATACTGTACAGAACGTATTTTGTACCCATTGTAGCATATCGAGCAGAAAAATGGATAGTGGATAAGAAGATGGAAAGAAAGATAAGAGGCATTGGGCATGAATTTGCAATGAGCATGATGGCGGTAACGAGGAGGAAAAGAATTAGAAATGAAGTGGTATGAGAGAAAGTACAGGCACAGGGGTTGGCAGAGATGATAGAGGAGGCAAGAATGAGGGTGAATTGACATGTCAAGAAGATGGAAAGTGATAGGTTGACAAGAAGGATGTTGGAACTGAAGTACAATGAGAAAAATCTGCAAGGAAGACCACAGAATTGATGGGAGGAGCAAGTGGCAAAAAAAAAAGTCTGCCAACAAGGGTCGGTCCTCGGACCACTGTTCTGGAACATCCTGTTTGACAGCTTCTTGCGCCTTCCACTGCCTGAAGACTGTCGACTATTTGGGTATGCGGATGATGGCTTGGTCCTTGTCTCCAGTAACTCCCGTCGAGAGTTGGAACAAAAGGCACAGGCAATCCTGGGTTCGGTTGCAGCTTGGGCCCGAACTGTGAAGCTTGACTTCTCAGCTCGTAAGTCCAAGTGTATGATGCTTAAGGGACGCGTACACCAAGATACTTGTAAAAGGGTAAGAAAGAGTGGAGAGGGAGGGAGGGAGAGAGAGAAATGGAGGCATTTCACCAAGCTAACCTGCCAACAGGCTGGAAAAAGCTAAGAAGGATGTTTGATGATGACGACTGATGGCGATTGATGATGGTGGATGTTGACTGATTGATAATGGATGATGACTGATGATTAATGGTGGAAGTGTGATGATGGATTGATGGATGGCGATATTTGTTTAGAGACTGGATTACGATGTAAAAATTACATTTAGTGCCAGGTATAGTTTTAAGAAGTTTGTGTTTCATAAACGTAAAAATAAATAGAGTGAGTCGAAAGACTGTGGTCTTATTTCAGAAGTTGCGTGTGATGTCCCAGGGGCACCGAGGACTGAACATGAAAACTTTGCTTGGTCTGTATAAAGGGGTATTTGAACCCATCATGACGTACGGCTCCATTATTTGGTATAAGCGCGTGGGTCATTCTCATATAAGGCGAAAGCTTTTGAGTGAAATGACAGCGGCCAACATTAAATTAACTGCTGAGCCAAACAAATTTGATCTGTTGACCTTCCAAATTCCTCTTAGATAAACACAGTTTTTATAACAGTACCAAATTTGGGAATTTTCAATTCATCTACTTAAAAAATTAATTTCACCAAAATTAATAAATACAATAATGTAGTTCCTAAAATGTTAAAAATTGTGTGTTAAACTGTTAAGACTTCAAATAATATCATGCTCAGTTATGTAATGACATGCTAAAGAACTTGTTTTCGTATACTTTAAAATGAGCTAACATCAACTGAATAATGAACAAGCAATAAAAAGAGGAAAATATTTTTAAGGTGTCTGAAAACACACGAGCAGTTTTCAGAATCCTACATTCACCTGCATTTTCATTTCTTATTCATTGCTCCCTTTCTTTCTTTCATATATCTAGGTCTTTATAGTATTTATAACTGTTTCCAACATTCATATATTGTGTTCAGCATAAACAGATAAGACCTACTTCGAAACCAGTGATGTGGCTTTCAATCTCAGGAAGTTTGTTCCACCCAAGGAGAAGGCCATCTTCGCCAATTGGCAGGAGGACATTCAGACCAGTGGGGGTGGTCCCGGAGGTTGGCTGCCACTGTACTTCATGCTCTGCACAATCCTGATCTACATGTGTCTAGCAACTGTAAACAGAAACTTATACACTACACACTACACTATACTATTTTCTGTAAGAGTATTTATAGAAAAAAAAATGGCATGTAACAGATGAATGGAAAAACATGTCATAAATAACTAAAAGTTGTTTGAAAGATTCTTTCAATGGAGGTGAATAATTAAGAGAAACAGTTTGGACATATGCCATTGCTTAACTATATCATAACAGAAAAGTCCCGAAAATTAGCTGATATAAGGTTTCTACGAAGGAAACAGGGTAACCCCTGCCGAGAATTAGTGCCGACACAGCTGCCAGGAATCCCTGAGACACTTGCCACAACCCTCCCAACCACCCCTAGTTTGAGCACGCGAGTCGCTGACGAGACACTGAATCCTATACAAAAAACGTGCGAGGGATACCAGGGAAGTCCCTATTTCTCTCGACACAATCTGCTGACAGCCAATTTGAATATATCGGGAAACGGGCTAAATTCGGGATCATCCAAGGTTCGTGATCATTCAGTTGTCGTCAGTCGTGGGCAGTCAGTCGTGGACGAGGAGTTGTTTGGCAGCCGCGATGCGAGACAGAGAAGGCAGTTAGGCGAGAGGCAGTAGTATCCCCAGGCCGGAGTTCGGGCCCGGGCCCAGGCAGTCAGTTGTAATCAGTTGTTCACAGTCAGTTGTTCAACTGAGATGGGAGTTGTTCGGCTGTACAGCTGCGAGACGAGATAAATGCAGCCGAAACGGGAGAAGCCGAATCAGACACGGAAGTAATCAGTCATGTGACGAGAACAGTGCCGAGAAAATGAGTAAATTCCCGGGAATGAGTGGTAGCCCCAGTCCGAGTGGCGCCATTCCCCGAGAAGGCGCAGTCTTGCGCCGTATGGCGACGAGGCGAGCACTTAGTCAGTCAGTGAGTCAATAGTAACGTCACCGAGGAGAGAACCCAGGAACAGCCGAAACTTCATGTGTAAATTCCCGAGACAAACACATTAAAAGTACCTAGAACTTATGAGTTCATTTCCAAAACGCAGTGGCAGTTTTCCGCGGTGAGGAATGAATACAAAAACGCGATAGCCAGAAGCAGGTCNTGGAAACCCAAACCCCGGACTTCAGAGAGAGACTGTCAAAGCCGCAGGAAAAAGCCAACTCAGTACAGCACGTCAACGAGAGCCAGTCCGAGGGCCCGAATCACGGCCACCCAACTCACCATGCCTCAGCTACCAACGAAGACAATTCACCAAAAGCCGCAGTCACAGATAAGTAGAGGAACATCTCCCTTCAACAACCATCCCCGACGCATAGTATTCAGCCCACCAGCCCTTCAGGAAAACGACTTGCAGGGGGGCTCAGTCTCACCAGTGTGTGTAAATAACTATGTGACCTACTGATCAATAAAATCCTGGTTTCTTAAATAACGGAGATTACGAGTATTTGTTTACCCCTAACGTAACCACCTTAGGTGCCCTTAGTCTGCACCAATAAAATTTAACTATATAAACTACTGGTCACCAGCCTGTATTACTCGGGTGGCCTAGTAGCGACAGTTGTACACCTTATATACACAGTATATATATATATAACAAAATAGAAAGAAAAATTTTTTTGTTTCAAGTTTCAGACTATGTTTTCTGTGACAACACACAGCAAATTCTCGATTGAAAGAACTTTTATGGTTCCTAGGAAGAAGGTTATTTTGAAGGGGTTGTTATTGAAACAACTTTTAAAATGAAATTGGTTCCATGGTTCTCCATAAAAAGGGTTCTTATTTTGAGAGGGTCTCTATTTCAGTAGTCTTAGAAACGAGAGTTGACTGTAGTGAAGGAATGGCGTATGTTCAAAATATGTATTATACTATACATTAGCCATTTTCTGATTCCTTATTTATGTTTGCACTCTCAGTTTGCTATTGTGAAGGCTATTAGAGGAGCTACTGTTTCCTGAGTTAGGACCTCTTAGCTATAAATCACGCACCGACCCAAACCACATAGAGGCTGGTTGTGCCAGCTGTTTTAAACACTTGTAAACTCTGGAGTGTTAGGAATCAGTATGAGCTTATCACATTTTATGTATTTGTAAACATTTTTCCCAGTATCATAATCATAACTGCCGGGTACAAAAAGAGATCAACAGCTCTGATTTCAGTTTTTACAGTTCTAAAAAATTATTTAATAATTTTATAAAATTATGCCACAATATACATGAATTTATTACAAATTATTATGCAAATAGTTAGGGATAAGAAATGAATGAAACTATACAATTAAGTGATTCATGTAATTTTTACTTAATTTGTTTTTATAGTATTANTATTATACAAATAGTCAGGGATAAGAAATGAATGAAACTATACAATTAAGTGATTCATGTAATTTTTACTTAATTTATTTTTATAGTATTAACTTGAGCAGGACAGTTGAAATAAAATAAGAAATAATGGAGTCGTTAGGACATGATCAGTGGTAATGAACCAATTCCAGGAGACCAACTCTGGTCTGTGTTTACACTGTGCAACAGAATGATATTTTATTTGACATGTGGTTTTAAGGATGACATTTCAAAGGTTAACTATTGTGTTGGCTATAACTCTGCATATGGAGACTGTTACACACTACCCATGTCTAACGAGTGCTTGAGTGGCTTAGTAACTGTACTCGAACTCATCAACACGGTCACGTTTCTGACACAATCATTGCCAGTCCAATCATTGCCAGTCCGGCCTCTCCCACACAAAGGTATGGTGTGTAATGGTTCGTACCTTGCTGCACCTATCCTGCACATGCCGACTCAACCGCCGTGTACATACCCGGTGTCCTGTCTTAACTGCTGCATTTCCTGTCCTGCCAGGAGNTATTGTGTTGGCTATAACTCTGCATATGGAGACTGTTACACACTATCCATGTCTAACGAGTGCTTGAGTGGCTTAGTAACTGTACTCGAACTCATCAACACGGTCACGTATCTGACACAATCATTGCCAGTCCAATCATTGCCAGTCCGGCCTCTCCCAAACAAAGGTATGGTGTGTAATGGTTCGTACCTTGCTGCACCTATTCCGCACATGCCGACTCAACCGCCGTGTACATACCTGCTGTCCTGTCTTAACTGCTGCTTTTCTTGTCCTGCATTTAGGTTCCACTTTCTCAGCATATTCTAAAGCAACAAAAACACAAGACTACTACAGCTGTATGTCTACGCAGAGAAACACACTGTGTTCCTCTTGACACGTACAAAGAGTAAACACAATCAAGTTCGTGTTGTGTTATTCCGCGTGTGTTATGATAGGTAAGGCCTTTTAAGGGACTACCATATGTGCTGCAAAATGATCTTTCTCTGTGAATAAACTGGGAGCTAAGCACAAAATGGGTAGGGGTGTGAGAATATTCGAAAATACAAAAAGTTGCAAATAGTTTAAATACTTAATATACGTAAGCTTGAAGCTTATAGAATACGAAAAATTTCGAATAATTTACATTACTGCTTGGCATGGTTGTAGAGCTGTGTGGAGTTAGACTCCTATCTGCTCCTGTGGAATTTGCCCATGTTAAAAGTTTTCCTGTGTAACCGAGTGCATCTGGAAAATAGAGCATCAGTGTGAAACATGCTCAACCTCAACGGTTTTTAAAACAAAGTTTGTAGTTTTTGTTCCAAGCTCCACCCTACTGAGATAATCTACCAGCTTGACATTGATGAGGGTAATTTTTGGGAGGGGAAGTAGCAAGGAGAGGGAAGGATTGTTTTCATTTTGTACATCAGTTTGAATTGTGCCATTGTGAAGAGTGAGTTTGACATCCAGGAATATGGTGTGTGCTTTGGAGTATGACCAGGTGAACTTGAGTGAACGGAGTGCGTTTAAATTGTTCAGAAAGAAAATTAGGCTGTCTTCAGTGAATGCCGATATCAGAAGATGTCAATGAAATGCATCCAGCAGTGTAGTTGGAGTAGTTGGCGACAGGAAGTTTTTTTATAATCTGCCCATAAACAAATTGGCATATGATGGGGCTATACGTGTACCCATAGCTGTGTCCTTGACCTGTGTGCGTTTTGAAATCTGAAGTTGTTGTTGCTGAGGGTTAACC